>LNAC01001850.1:0-58127 GCA_002007465.1 Ailurus styani
TGACCTGAGCCGAAGGCAGAGGCTTTAACCCACTGAGCCACCCAGGCGCCCTATACATATTCTTTAGAAAAAAATATCTATTCAAATATTTTTACTGAAAATAAAGTCAGGTTGTTTGATTTGTTTTTGACTTTTTAAAGTTTTTTTGTGTGCTCTTGGTATAAAATTCTTATTTATTGTATGTTTTTGAAATATTTTCTCCCATTCTTTTATTTGTCCTTTAACACTTTTGATAATGATCTTTCCTCCAAAAAAGTTTTCAAAGTCAATGAATTCAATTTATGTGTTTTTATTTTCCTTTGTTGCTTGAGCTCTTTGTGTTCAATTTAAGAGTCTATTGCTAATACAAGATAATGAATATTTGCCCATATTATTTCTTCTATATATTAATTTTTCTTTATGGTATGAGGCAGGACCCATCTCCTTTGTTTTACATGTGGGCATCTAGTTGCTACAGAACATTCTTTAAAATGTTTATTTATTTCTTTTAGAGAGAGAGAAAGAAAGAATGAGTGAAAGTAGGGTAGAAGGAGAGGGAGAGAGAGAGAATGTCAGGAAGGCTCTGTGCTAAGCATGGAACCCAACGTGGTGCTTGATCTCACAACCCTGAGATCATGATCCGAGTTAAAACCAAGAGTCAGGCAATTAACTGACTCAGCTACCCAGGCACCCCCAGAAATATTTGCTAAATACACTATTCTTTACTGATAAAGCGGACTTGGAACTTTTGTCAAAATTCATTTTGCAAGGAGGTGTCTAGGGTTATTTATATCCTCTCAATTCCATTTCATATGTATATATGTGTATATATACACATGAAATGGAATTGAGAGGATATAAATACATATATACATATATATCATATATATCATACATATATATCACATATATGTACATATATACATATATATGTATATATATGGTAGTTGAAAGATTTAGATGATAGATAGATGATAGATAGATAGATAGATAGCTCCTTATTCAATACCACCTGTTTTTTGATTACCATAGCTTTGCAATAAATTTAGCAATGGGAAATCATGACTTCTCCAAATTTGTTCATCAATTTCATTTTTTTAAAGATTTATTTGATTTATTTGAGGTAACAAGTGCGAGAGCAGGAGTGGGGGAGCAGATGGAGAGGGAGAAGCAGATTTCAGACTGAGTAGGGAGCCCAATATGGGGCTCAATTACAGGACCCCAGAATCATGGCCCAAGTCAAAGCCAGATACCTAACTAATTCCACCCAGGCACGACTCAAAAATATTTTTTTAGGGACGCCTGTGTGTCTCAGTTGGTTAATCAGCTGCCTTTGGCTCAGGTCATGATCCCAGGGTTCAGGGGTCGAGTACCACATTGGGATCCTTCCTCGGCAGGGAGCCTGCTTCTCTCTCTGCCTCTGCCTGCCACTCTGCCTGCTTGTGTTCTCTCTCTCTCTCTCTCTCTGACAAATAAATAGATAAAATCTTAAAAAAATAGTTTTTATTATTATTTTTAATTCAGGGCCTCTTTCGATCCAGATAAATTTGAACACCAACTTCCCTCCCCACTCTAAAAAATCCTTTGGAATTGTGACAGTGATTTCATTGACTATGCAGATCATTTGGGTAATTTTGGCATCTAAGTAGTACCAAAATTTCTTATCTATGGATTTGTGATTCTTTCCATTTATTGACATCTTGAATATTTTTCAGATGTGCTCTGTAGTTTTCAGTGTGTAATTATATTACCTCCTTGCTTAAACATACTTCCCCTTGGTAAATTTTTCTAGATGCTATTATAAATAGAATTACTTTCTTAACATATTTTTAGGTTGTTTCTTGCAGCTGCATTGACAAAAAACTAATTTTTGTGTTTTGATCAAGCCTATGAATTTGTTTGATTCACAATTCTGTCAACTTTCTTGTTTTTTTTTTTCCCCTACATTGGGTATCATGTCATCTCTGAATAGAATTTGTTTTACTTTTTCTTTTCCTATTTAGATGTCCTTTATTTCTTGTTCTTGTATTATTGCTTCAGATAGAGCTTTCCCTAAAATGGTTGAATAGCAGTGGCAAAAAGCAACCTTGTCCTTTTCCTGAATTTAGGGAGAAAGCTTGCACTTTTTCTCACTAGGTATAATGTAAGCTTTGGATTTTGCATAATTTCCCATGCTTATGTTGAGGCCATTTCCTTATATTTATTTTTATTAATGTTTTTAACATGAAAGAGTGATGGATTTATTTATATGCCTTTTCTGAGTCATTCGAGATGATAATGTAGGTTTCAACCTTTATTCCACTATTATATTGGTTTATGTTTTTAGGCTGAAACACTCCTGTCTTCCTGGGAAAATCCCACTTGGTCACAGTACAAAATTATTTTAATATGCTGTTTAATATGCTTTTGGATTTAGTTTGCTAGGATTTTGTTGTGAAGTATTTGCCTTAATATTCTTAAGGATATTAGACTATATCAGGTTTTGGTATCAGGGTAATGCTTGGTTCATAAAATGAGTCATGGAGTATTCTGGCCTCTATTATTTTTTGGAAGAATGTGTAAATTATGGTTGTTAATTCTTTAAATATTTGGCAGAATTCACCACTAAAGCCACAAGACCCTTTTTTGGAAGGTTTTTGTTTACTTACCCAATTTCTCTACTTTTTTATTGTTCTATTGTGATTTCATAGTTTGTTTTAAGTCAGTTTGGATAATTTTTCTTTCTGTAAATTTTGTTCAATATATTCAATTTTTGACATACAATTGTTCATAATATTCTCACAGTACCTTTGATTTATGTAATGTCAATAGTATTGTCACCCTTTGTATGAATTAAGTTGTTTCTTCTTTTCTCTTCTCAGACTAGCCAAAATATTTAAATATTTTATCTTTTTAATGTACCAATATTCAAAATTTCATTATGTTTGTATTCCTTATCATTTCTTTTCTTCTCTTACCTTTTCATTTAGTTTTTTAAAATGTATTTTTATTTTTTATATATTTGACAGAGAGAGAGACAGGCACAGAGAGAACAAGCTGCGGGAGCAGCAGAGGGAGAGGGAGAGGGAGAAGCTGGCTATCCACTAACCAGGAATACTGATATGGAGCTCACTCCAGGACCCTGGGATTATAACCTGAGCCAAAGGTAGTGATGTAACCAACTCAGCCACCCAGGCACCCCATTATTTTTATTTTCTTACACTTACTAAGGTATAATTTTATTTATCTGAGGTTGTTCTTCCTTTTTTAAAAAAGATTTTATTTATTTATTTGACAGAGAGAGATAGAGTGAGAGAAGGAACACAAGCAGGGGGAGTGGGGAAGGGAGAAGCAGTCCTCTTGCTGAGCAGGGAGCCTGATGCAAGGTTCAATCCCAGGACCCAAGGACCATGACCTGAGCCAAAGGCAGATGCTTAGTGACTGAGCCACCCAGGTGTCCCAAGTTTTTCTTCTTTTCTTTTTTTATGGAGGATTTTACAACTATATATTTTTCTCTGACAACTATATTAAGGCATACCATAAGCCTGTTATGTTGTGGGGAGGTATTTGTTTTTCATTCATCCCTATTTTATAATTCTTAGAGCAGTTTTTTAGCTCTTTATAGTTTTTTTATATTTTCTAAATTTTCCAATTGACACTTAAAAATTCTTTCTATGAATTCAATCTTTTCCTTTTGTATTCTATTTTTTATTGTGCTATGTTAGTCACCAAACAATACATCATTAGTTTTTGATGTAGTATTCCAAGATTCTTTGTTTATGTATAACACCCAGGGCTCCATGCAAATATGACTATTTGTCAGTTGAAACTCTGCTGTACATTTGTAACATCATGCTTCCTGAGAATAAAACCAATTTGCATTTTAAAATAGTCAAAACACAAAAACTTTTAAAATAATATTTCCTTTGTTCATTGGATGTTCCAATTTTTATTTTTTATATTTTCAATATCCATAGCTATCTCTTTACTTATTTTATTATTTTATTTTATATATCTTAATTTTATTTTTTTCAGTGTTCTAAGAGTCATTGTTTATGCACCACACACACTGCTCCATGAAATAGGCGCCCTCCTTAATACTCACCACCAGGCTCACCCATCCCCCACTCCTCTTCCCTCCAAAACCCTCAGTTTGTTTCTCAGAGTCCACAGTTTCTCATGGTTCATCTGTCCTGCCCCCATTTCCCCCCAATTGACTTTCCTTTCCTTCTCCTAGTGTTCTCCATTTTGTACATTATGTTCCAAAAGTAAGTGAAACCATATGATAATTGAATTTCTCTGCTTAACCTATTTCACTCAGCATAATCTCCTCCAGACCCATCGATGTTGATACAAAAAAATTGGGTATTCATCCTTTCCAGTGCCTGAGTAATATTCCACTGTATATGTGGACCACATCTTCTTTATCCATTTGTTTGTTGAAGGGCATCTCAGCTCTTTCCATAGTTCAGCTATTATGGACATTGTTGCTATGAACATTTGGGGTTCATATGGTCCTTCTTTTCACTACATCTCTTTCTTTGGGATACATACACAGGAGTGCAATTGCAGGGTTTTAGGGTAACTCTATTTTTAATTTTTTGAGGAATCTCCACACTGTTTTCCAAAGTGGCTGCACTAACTTGCATTCCCACCAGCAGTGTAACAGGATTCCCCTTTCTCAACACCCTCTCCAACATTTGTTCTTTCTTGCCTTGTTAATTTTTGGCATAATAACTGGTGTAAAATGGTATCTCAACGTGGTTCTGATTTGAATTTCCCTGATGGCTAATGATGATGAAAATTTTTTTCATGTGTCTGCTAGCCATTTATTTGTCTTCATTGGAGAAGTGTCTGTTCATTTCTTCTGCCCATTTTTTTTGTCTGGATTATATGTTTTTTAGAGGTTGAGATTGAGGACTTCTTTATAGATCTTGGATATCAGCCCTTTGTAGTGTCATTAGTGAATATCTTCTCCCATTTCGTGGGTTGCCACTTTGTTTTGTTGACTGTTTCTTTTGCTGTGCAGAAGCTTTTTAACTTGATGAAGTCACAAAAGTTCATTTTTGCTTTTGTTTCCCTTGCCTTTGGAGACATTTCTTGAAAGATGTTGCTGTGACTGATGTCAAAGAAGTTATTGCCTATGTTCTCCCCTAGGATTTTGATGGATTCCTGTTTCACATTGAGGTCTTTCATCCCTTTAGAGTTTATCTTCGATTATGGTGTAAAAGAATGGTCAGTTTATCTTCTGTAGCTCAGAGTCTGTTTCTTGGTCTCTCTCTCTCTCTTTTTCTGCCATATGATCATTTGTTTTGTTTATTAAATTCCAGATATGAGTGAGATTATAAGGTATTTTCTTTCTCTAACTGATTTGTATCATTTATTATAACCCTTTCTAGTTCTAGCCATGTTTTTTTTTAAATGGCATGATTTCATCTTTTTATGTCATATATATATATATATATATATATATATATATATATATATATATATATATTCATTAACTCTGGTCATTATCTCAGTGTTCTGAGATGGAGCTTTTTATTGGGCTCCCTGTTAAGAGGAGAACCTGCTGATCCCACACCAGTTCCCACACTTGTGCTCTCTCTCTCCAAATAAAATAATGAATCTTAAAAAAAGACCTATAAAAACTATAAAAAGTCTAGAAAAGAACAGAGACAGGAATTTATGTGACACGTTTTTAGATATGTTTCCTCAGGCAAAGAAAATAAAAGAAAATTAAACTATCCAGACTGTACCAAAAGGAAAAGCATCTGCACAGTGAAGCAAACTCTCAAGAAAACAAAAAAGGCAACGTACAGAATAGGAAAAAAAATATTTGCAAATGACATATCTGCTGAAGTGTTACTATCTGATACATATATGGAAATCACACAATTCAACACCCCAAAAAACAAATAATTCAATTTGGAAAATGGATAGAAGATATGAGCAGACATTTCTTCAGAGCAGACATCAAAATGGCCAAAAAACACGTGAGAAGATGTTCCACATTACTCAAAATCAAAGAGATGCAAAACAAAATTATAATGAAGCATCACCTCACACCTGTCAGAATGGTTAAAATCAAAAAGACTAGAAAGGGACGCCTGGGTAGCTCAACTGGTTAAGCAGCTGCCTTTGACTCAGGTCATGATCCCAGGGTCCTGGGATTGAGTCTCTCATCAGGTTCCTTGCTCAGCAGGGAGCCTGCTTCCTTCTCTGCCTCTGCTTGCCACTTCGCGTGCTTCTGCTCTCTCTCTCTCTCTCTCTGACAAATAAACAAATAAAATATTTTAAAAAACAAAACAAAACAAAAAACAAACAAAAACCCCCACAAAAAACTAACAAAAAAACCCACAAAAAGACTAGAAAGAGTAAGTGTTTGCAAGGATGTGGAAAAAAAAGGAAATTCCTTGCACTGTTGGAGGGATTATGTTTTATTAAATCTCTTCTGCAGGTCTGTCCTTGGATTGGAGGTTTTAATCAATTTACATTTGAAGTAAATAGTGATAAATAGACTTTTGCCATTGTGTTATGTGTTTATGTTTTAAATGTTTTTCTGTTTCTCATTGCCTCCATTTTAGCCTATTTTGTGTTTATTTTATTTTTTGTAGGATTCCTATTTTATCATTCCTTTTCTCATTTTTTCTGTCTATACAGTTTAACAATATCTTCATAGTGCTTACATTTGGCACCCTAAATTTATAAAAATCTCTTAAATTTGTAACAACCTAACTTTAATAAGATACAAAAGTCTCTTCCTATACAGCACCATTCTCCCAAACTTTACATTGTTGCATTCATAAATTACATCATTATCATTTTTATAATAATAAGTTTTCCTTAATATATAATTATTATTTTTTGCCCAATATCTTGGATTTATATTTTTTGTATTTGTCTTTTCAGTCCTATAAAAATTTTTAAAAAGTGGATCTACAAATAAAATTCATAATAGTAATAATTTTTTCTATTTCCCTGTATATTTATGTGTAATAGAAATTGTTATTTCTTTCAACTGCAATCCAATGTTCTTCCACATTCACTTTAAAAAAGAAACTACTATTAGTATTTATTCTAAATTAAGTCAAGGTGTAATATACTCCCTCAAATTCTGTTTATCTGGGAATAGCTCAGCTTCTTCTTCATATTCAAAGGATATTTTTGCTAGAATCATTATTCTTTGTTGGCAGTTTAAAAAAAAGTATTTTGTCTCTTAAGACAAGTCATTCTACTATATTCTTTTTGACCTCAATGATTTACAAGGAAAAAATCACTATGATCTTTTTAAGGATATCTTGTAAATACTAAGTGAATTTTCCCTTGCAGTTTTCAAAGTTTTCTCTTTCTCCAGCTTCCAAAAGTTTGATTAAAATGTGTTTGAGTTGGGTTTAAGTTTCTTCTATTTGGAGTTTTTATACACCTTGAATTAGGTTCATATCTTTATCTTTTTTTTTAGTTATGTTATGTTAGCCACCATACAGTACATCATTAGTTTTTCATTTAGTGTTCCATGATTCATTGTTTGTGTGTAATACTCTGTCCTCCATGCAATATGTGCCCTCCTTAATAGGCTGATGATGGATATTAAGGTTCATATCTTTCATTAAATTGAGAATTTTTAGCCATTATTTCTCTAAATAATTGTTCAATCTTTTAGATAGATGGGTAGATAGATACATGGATAGGTAAATAATTGAATAACAAGATTTTGAAAATTACAAAGCCCCACAATCTGTTATCTTAAAGTTTAAGGGCCAAAAAATAGACAGTTGTTTAGCTCCACTTTAAACTCAAAGGGCTGACAACCAGGTCAGGCAGTGATGTAAGTCTCAGTCCAAGCCCAAATGCCTGACAATAGGAAGAACTCTGAGGTTAATCATGGTTTGAGTACAGAGTGCCAAGAATCAGTAACTTTAATGTGCAAGGACAGGAGAAAATGGATTCTTCCCTGGCCTTTTGTTCTATGCAGGCCATAATTGGGTTGGACAATGGTCATCCACATTGATGAAGGTGATTATCTTGACTCAGGTTATCCATTAAAATGCTAATCTTTTCAAGAAACAACCTCATGAGGGTGCCTGGATGGCTCAGTGGGTTAAGACTCTCCATGCAGATCAGGTCATGAACTCAGGGTCTGGGATCGAGCTGCACATCTGGCTCTCTTCTCAGCAGGGAGCCTGTTTCACCCACTCTCTCTGCCTGCCTCTCTGCCTACCTGTGATCTCTCTCTCTCTAATAAATAAATAAATAAATAAATAAATAAATAAATAAATAAATAAATAAATAAAATCTTAAAAAAAGAAAGAAACACCCTCACCGACTCACCCAGAAACAACATTCTACAAACTATTTGGGTATTTCTTAACCCTAGCTTTGATACACATGATTATCCATCAGAATACAAACAATGGTTGGCATCTGTACTCATGTCCTTAAAGCATCCTGAATCCACAAATACAGCTAACAGTAAGGTCATAATCCCATCTAACATTATACAACTCTCATGTATACAACCCAAAACAAATCAATTCATTCCCATACAATATGCAAAGTTATTGAGTGATGTTTACTATATACTAATATCCTATAACTTCAATTCTATGATGTAAAAATAACAATACTTAAATACTGATATAAAGTTAATACAGCTTATGTAACATGATCAGGGGAAAAAGGATGAAAAATGTTTTCTTAATATATGCATATATTCACAAAACATATTAATAACAAAATAAGGAGGAAATATTCATGATAATAAATTTCCTTATTTAATTAGCCATGTGGTTTTAGCTGATACTTAAAATTACCTTCTTGGACTGCCTATCCTGTAGTCCCTTTGTCCTCAAAAAGTCCTTCAGCTGATGGTCATTCTCTATCTATTGGGTAAACCTAACGTTCATTCGTGATGGGTCTGGGCCATAAGTAGTTCTGCTTGAATAGTAGCCCTACTTGAATTCTTGAACTGGGCTCTTGTAGTTTTCCATTGACCTTAATTGCAGGGCTCAGTAATACTAAGTGATAACCCGAGTGATCTTCTGTATTCCAAACGTACATATTCTCATATTCTTTATCTCCATTGTAGCATCACAGTCCAATGCACATTGGTAGTAAAGAACAGTCAGCCCCGTCAACACTGCTTTATTTTTTTGTTTTTGGTTTTGTCTTGTTTTGGTTGCTTGTTGACTCAGAAACATAGAGTCTCAAGTGGCTAGGTGGCAGTCATTTTTTTAAGATTTCATTTATCCATTTGAGAGAGAGAGGACAAGCAGGGGCAGGCACTGGAGAAGCAGGCTGCCCGCTGAGCAGGGAATATAACACGAGGCTCAATCCCAGGAACCCGAAATTGTGACGTGAGCTGAAGAAAGAAGTTTAACTGACTGAGACACCCAGGTGCCACAGCTGATGGCATTCTTAACTTCTAGCTCAGTGCACTTATTCTTATGTCTCTTAATAGAAATATTCCTTTCTCTGGAACAAAGTCTTTCAGACCAACAGAGCATAAAGTCGTGAGAACAAAAAATTAAAATTTTGCTAATGGCTCATGGTAATCATGAAGGCTGCCAATGCAATTTACATCTCTTTGGTTCCTAGATTTATGAATGATACCAGAAAAACAGCTCTGTGCATTTAATGCTAATTTAGATCATGCACAGTCTTTAGGAGAAATTTGTACCAGTCCTGTGAATATTGTAACCTACTTGGTACTGTACCCAATTATTTAAAGATTAATTAGGAGTACCTGGATGGCTTATCCATAAGACAGGAGGTGGGGAAATTTTTGACTAAAATTCAGGGCCTTTTTAGAAATTTCTAAGTGTTCACTGGGCAGGAACATGTCGAGATGTTTCTTCTAAAGTAAATGGTGAATTGTTGCATCTGGACACTCCTACAACCAAGAAAGAGGCATAAAACTCAGTGGGCCCTTTTGAATCTGGTAGACAATACATTCCCCATTTCAGTGTGTTATTTCCTCTCATTTACAGATTCAGAAAGCTGCTTATTTTGTGTGGGACCCAGAATTACATCCAGGTTGTTGTGCAAGTTCCTTTTCCCACCACTCTGGTGGGACACAGTGACACTGTGGTCTCCTGAAATAAGCCTAGGTTCAGACACTCTTTGCAAAAGTCCTAAAAGTTCTGATTATTTTTTTTCTGCAATGCACATTTATCCTGCTAAAGCCTTATATCCCATTGGGAAATGCTGTAAGAAAGTTTGACAGAATCAATTTTCAGTAGTATACTGGGGTTCATTCTCAAAGGAACCCAAATTGCCCTTATTTAATGACTTCTGGTCTGTAAACTGGTTCCAATCCAGAAATTGACTGAGGGACTGTGATGCAATATTTTTTTATGATTTAACTTTGGTTTTTGTTTATCTGACCTAGAACATTTCAGTTTATATATATCAAGGAAGAATTTAGTAATCTTTGCATAAATTTTACTTTTAGGAACACCATGATTAAATTGTCAATACCATAGGTGTGCAAGAGTCAGACTGTTCTAATTGCTCCATTATAGTAGCCATACCCACTTTGTTTTTTGAGATTTAGTGCCTCCACTTGACCCTTGCCACCCAGGGGTCTAAATGCTCCCACTGCATTTAAAATTTTTTAAGTAAGTGACTTCAATTATCACTGTAAATTCTGACTTAAAAAGGGTGATCACAAATTTCTTTAAGCATGCCTTTAAGTGGCTATTCTCACAAATATTTTGTTCAGAGTTGTTATGAAGATATGTCATCTTGACCTGCTTAGAAAGGGTGAGTGTGTCTTAAATGACCAGTTCATTCTAACATTCTAATCTCTCCAAACCACTGGAATTCTTGCTTCATATTAAAATAAGGCATGCCAGCTAAATCCAATTCACTCACATTTTTTTATCTGTTTCATCCAACCAAACAAAGTGTTTCCTGACCTCTAGCATTGCAACATCAAATGCAGAATTTCATATAAATAAATTTGGTTTGTTCATATCAATAAATTTGACTAATCCAATTTTATGTTCCTTCTACAATTATTCTACACTCTTAATATCCTTTCCCACACACATTACACAAAATTTTGCTAGTCTGACAGGTCCTGAGGATAATTAGCATTATCTTGCAAAGCAATTGCCTCAGAGGAATCCATTATTATACCCTTAAGCAATACAGAATGATCCCCTTAAGATGGACTTGGAAGGCAAATGTCACTGAGGGTGGGGATGCTACCACCACTGGGGTTGTGAAGTACACATCTCTTGTGGGTAGGCACAGCAAGTCTCCTGGAAGTGAGGAGGTCAAGTCTGTTGCAGATGAGGCGATTTCTTCCATTGGTTAAAAAAAAAGATTTTTCACAATTTAGGGGCCAAATGTTCCTATTGACCAAGATCTCCTCACGCAGCCACTTTCAACTTATAGAATCACATTTTCCCCTGATACATGTTGTCACTTTAATAGTAGATGCCCTTGAATGTTGGGAGTTTAACTTCCATTTTAATTCTCCCTGTCAAAAGATGAGGTTCTGGGTTTGATTTTTATCAATATAAATCCTGCAGCTGCATGAAATTAGGGACTCATTTGAAGCACATATAGAATTCTTAGCTCATTTATGTGGCACTTGAGATGGGAATTCAAACCCCTGAGCCCATCCTTTTCCTTTGACACTTTGTCCAGTGACATTGTGAACAATTGGACAATACTATTACATTGTAAATTTTCAAAAAAAAAAGTTTTGAAAAACACCATATACAGTCAACCAAATACTTGTTTCTTATAAGTGGTTGATTTGGAATACACAAGGCAGATATTTTTCCTATCTCTTTAAAAAGTTCAAACAAACAAAATAATAAACAAGCAAACAAAAACTAAAGTGGGACTGGACCAAATAAAAAGCGTTTACACTGGGGTAGCTAAGCGGTTCAGTAATTTATGCATCAGACTCTTGCTTTTGACTCCAGTCATGATCTTGGAGTAGTGAGATCAATCCCTGTGACAGGCTTACTTTGCACAGCGTCTGCTTCAGATTCTCTCTCTCCCTCCTGCGCTCACTCTCTCTCTTTCTCTCTCTAAGATAAATAAATAAAATCTTGGGATGCCTGGGTGGCTCAGTGGGTTAAGGCCTCTGCCTTTGGCTCAGGTCATGATCTCAGGGCCCTGGGATCAAGCCCTGCATCGGGATGCCTGCTCAGCAGGGAGCCTGATTCCTCCTCTCTCTTGGCCTGCCTCTCTGCCTACTTCTAACCTCTCTCTCCCTCTGTCCAATAAATAAAATCTTAAAAATATAAAAATAAATAAAATCTTAAAAAATAATACTTAAAAAAGCCTTTATACAATGAAGAAAATTATCAACAAAACAATAACACAAACTACTTAAATGGAGAAGATACTTGTAAGTGATATCTGGTAAGAGTTTAATATAAAAATATATAAAACATATACAACTCAAAACCAAAAACAAAGGAAAAACAAAACAAACAAACAAACAAAACAAATCCTGCCATTCATTTAAAAATAGACAGAGGACCTTATTAGACAATTTTCCAAAAATTATACAGATGGCCAACAGACACATATGAAAATAATCAATATAGATTATCACCAGTGAAATGTGAATCAAAACCAAGAGATGTCATCTGATATATGTCACAATGGCTAGTACCAAAAATATAATAAATACTAAGTATTAGCAAGGATGTGGAGAAAAGGGACCTCTCACAAACTGTGATGAGAATCTAAATTATTGTATCCACTGTGGAAAACAGCAGGGAATTTATTTAGGAAATTAAAAAGTGAAATACTGTATAATCCAGTAATTCCACTACTGGGTATTTACCCTTCCAAAATGGAACCATTAGTTTGAAAACATATGTGTTCCATTATGTTTAATTCAGTAATATTGGAGGAAATGGCAAGGTGGCAGAGGAGTAGGAGACCGATTTTCATCAGGTCCCAGGAATTCACCCAGATAGCTATCAAACTATTCTGAGCACCTACAAATTCTACAGGAGATCGAAGAGAAGAAAAGCAGCAACTCTAGGAACAGAAAATCGACCACGTTCCAGAAGGTAGGACATGCGGAGAAGTGAATCTGCAGTGATGGAAAGATAGACCTGGGGGGAGGGGCTGGCACCCGACAAGTGCTAGAGCACCGGAGCGCAAACTCGGAACAGTTAGAAGTCTGCTCCCCTGAGGGACGTCGCCCCAGAGGCCAAGTGGGGGGTGAAACCCTTGTGGGGACAGTGTGGTCTCAGAACCCACGGGGACACAAAAAGACCAGGGGTGTCTGAGCGTGACAGAGCCCTCAGGTATCAGAGAGAAGCCAGAGGGAGAGACAGAGCTGAGGTGAGAAGGGGTCTCTCAACTCAGGGTTATCTTGGGCCATGATCTGAAGCACAGCCAGGCCACTGCTCTGTGAGCGGGGACCCCATGTGTGGCAGACCCGGAGAGACCCCTCCTTCTCCTCCGGGAGGAGTGGGACTGGAGTGGCTGCAGGATCTCCCAGGTTTGGAGATTCTAAACGGGGCCCCATGCCAGAGATAGAAATGCTTGGTCACAGGCTGGGTGAGCTCAGAGAGTGGCCAGAGACCAGGCAGATGGGAGGGATGGATTGCTATTCTCTGAGGCTCAATGAGGACTGAGGCCCTGAGCTCTCGGCTTCACTGGGTCGGAGATTGGCAGTCGCCATTTTCAGTCCCATCCTCCAATGCAGTGCAGAAAGCATTCAGGGAACAAAAGCTCTCAAGAGCGAACCCGATCTGATTACTTAGTCTGGCCCCTAGAGAGGGCGGTGCAATTCTACCTCAGGCAAAGACACTTGAGAATCACAGCAATAAGCCCCTCCCCCAGAAGAGCAGGAAAAACAAAACAAAACAAACAAACAAAAAACACCCAGCCAAAGCCAAGCTCGAGATTGCTGAAAATTGTGGAACTCCAGAGCTAGGTGAAAGCAAGGCAGAGAATTAATGGATTTTTCCCCATGATTCTTCAGTCATTCAAAGTTAAATACTTTGAATTTTTTCTTTTTTTCTTACTCTTTTCTTTTATTTTTTTCCTATTTTAACTTTTTAAACTATTATATCTTATCAACACTTTTTAATCTTTTTAAATTTTCATTATTATAGTCATATTGTATTCCTTCATTGTACTTAACCTTATTTTTGGTATACATATAGGGTATGATCAATTCACCAATCTGATAGATATAGATAGAGATAGATATAGAGATGGAGTCAGAGACAAAGATAGATATAGAAATAGATAATATAGATATAGACATATGATTTCATTTTATTTATTTTTTTGTTTTGGTTTTCTTTGTTTGATTTTTTTCCACTCTTTCTTTTATGCCCAGTTCTAGGACTCTTCTAAGTAGGTTAGTTTATATTTCTCTGGGGTCATTACTACCTTTTAGTATTTTGTTCTCTCATCCATCTATTCTTATCTGCATAAAATGACAAGGCGGAAAAAAAAAGCACAGCAACAACAACAAAAAAAGAACAAGAGGCACTAATGATGGCTAGGGATCTAATCAATGAAGACATTAGCAATATTATATAACTAGAGTTCAGAATGACTATTCTTATGTTGCTAGCAGGATTAAAAAACAAAAAAGCCATGGAAGATAATAGAGAAGCCCTCTCTAGAGAAATAAAAAAAATAATCTTTCCGGAGAAATAAAAGAACTAAAACCGAACCAAGCTGAAAAAAAAAAACTATTAATGAGGTGCAATTAAAAATAGAGGCTCTTACTCCTAGGATAAATGAAGCAAAAGAAAGAATTAGTGATATAGAAGACAAATGGCAGAGAGAAAAGAAGAAGAGGAAAAGAGAGACGAACAACTATTGCACCATGAGGGGAGAATTCGAGAGAAAAGTGATACCATAAGGTGAAATAATATTAGAATAATTGGGATCCCAGAAGAGGAAAACAAAGAGAAAGAAAGGGGCAGAAGTTATAGGGGCATAAATTATAGTACAGACTTCCCTAATTTGTTGAAGGGAAAAAGCATCAAAATCCAGGAGGCACAGAGAACCTCCCTCAACATCAATAAAAATAGTTCCACACCCCATCATGTAATAGTAAAACTTATAAATCTTAGTGACAAAGAGAAAATCCTGAAAGCAGCTTGGGAAAAGAGATCTATAACATAAAATGGTAGGAATATTAGACTGATGGCAGACTTATCCACAGAGACTTGGCAGGCCAGATAGAGCTGGCATCATATATTCAGAGCACAAAATGAGAAAAATATGCAGACAAGAATACTATATCCAGCTAGACTCTCATTGACAATAGAAGGAGAGATAAAAAGCTTCCAGGACAAAGAAAAACTCAAGGAATTTCCAAACACCAAGCCAGCCCCACAGGAAATAATGAAAGGCGTCCTCTAAGCAAAGAGAACCTAAAAAAAACATAGACCAGAAAGGAAGAAACGCAATATACAGTAACAGTAACATTACAGGCAATAAAATGGTTCTAAATGCATATCTCTCAATAGTTACTCTGAATGTAAATGGACTAAATGCCCCAACTAAAAAACACAGGGTATCAGAATGGATAAAAAAAACAAGACCCATCGATATGCTGTCTACAAGAAATTCATCTTACACGTAAAGACACCTCTAAATTTAAAGTGACGGGGTGGAAAACAATTGACCATGCCAGTGGACATCAAAAGAAAGCTGGAGTGGCAATCCTTATATCAGATAAATTAGATTTTAAGGCAAAGAATATCATAAGAGATGAGGAAGGACACTATATTATACTAAAAGGATCTGTCCAACAAGAAGATCTAATAATCATAAATATAAACGCCCCTAACATGGGAGCAGCCAATTATATAAACCAATTAATAACAAAATCAAAGAAATACATTGACAAGAATACAATATTAGTTGGGGACTTTAACACCCCCCCTTATGAAATGGACAGATCATCAAAGCAAAAGATCAACAAGGAAATAAAGGCTTTAAATGACACCCTGGACCAGTTGGACATCACAGATATATTCAGAACATTCCATCCCAAAATAACAGAATACACATTCTTCTCCAGTGCACATGGAACATTCTCCAGAATAGACATATTCTGGTTCACAAATCAGGTCTCAACAGGTACCAAAAGATTGGGTTCACACCCTGCATATTTTCAGACCACAATACTCTGAAACTAGAACTCAACTACAATAGGAAAGTTGGAAAGAACTCATACACATGGAGGCTAAATAACATCCTACTCAAGAATGAATGGGTCAATCAGAAAATTAAAGAAGAATTAAAAAATTTCATGGAAACAAATGAAAATGAAAACACAACTGTTCAAAATTTTTGGGACACAGCAAAAGCAGTCCTGAGAGGAAAGTATATAGCAATACAAGCCTTTCTCAAGAAATGAGAAAGGACTCAAATACACAAACTAACCCTACACTTACAAAAGCTAGAGAAAGAACAGCAAAGAAAGCCAACACCCAAGAGGATAAGAGAAATAACAAAGATCAGAGCAGAAATCAATGAAATAGAAACCAAAAGAACAGTGGAACAAATCAACGAAACTAGGAGCTGGTTCTTTGAAAGACTTAATAAGATTGATAAACCCTTGGCGAGACTTATCCAAAAGAAAAGAGAAAGGACTAAATTTAATAAAATCATGAATGAAAGAGGAGAGATCACTGCCAACACGAAAGAAATACAAACAATTATAAGAACATATTATGAGCAATTCTACACCAGCAAATTTGACAATCTGGAAGAAATGGATGCATTCTTAGAGAAATACAAACTTCNCAAACTTCCAAAACTGAACCAGGAAGAAATTGAAGACCTGAATAGACCTATAACCAGTAAGGAGATTGAAGCAGTCATCAAAAATCTCCCAACAAACAAGAGCCCAGGGCCAGATGGCTTCCCAGGGGAATTCTACCAAACNATTTAAAGAAGAATTAATACCTATTCTCCTGAAACTGTTCCAAAAAATAGAATTGGAAGGAAAAATTCCAAACTCCTTTTATGAGGCCAGCATTACCTTGATCCAGGCAAAAGACCCCATAAAAAAGGAGAATTACTGACCAATATATTTGATGAACACAGATGCAAATATCCTCAGTAAAATTCTAGCTAATAGGATCCAACAGCACATTAAAAGGATTATTCACCACGACCATTTGGGATTTATTCCTGGGATGGAAGAATGGTTTAACATTTACAAATCAATCCATGGTATGCAAGACATTAATAAAAGGAAGAACAAGAATCATATGATCCTCTCAATAGATGCTGAAAAAGCATTTGACGAAATACAACACCCTTTCTTGATCAAAACTCTTCACAGTGTAGGCATAGAGGGTACATACCTCAATATCATCAAAGCCATCTACGAAAAACCCACAGCGAATATCATTCTCAATGGAGAAAAACTGANAAAACTGAGAGCTTTTCCCCTAAAGTCAGGAACATGGCAGGACTGTCCACTATCAACACTGTTATTCCACATAGTACTAGAAGTCTTAGGCTCAGCAACCAGACAACAAAAAGAAATAAAAGGCATCCAAATCGTCAAGGAAGAAGTCAAACTCTCACTCCTTGCAGATTATATGATACTTTATGTGGAAAACCCAAAGGACTCCATTCCAAAACTGCTAGCACTCACACAGGAATTCAGTCAAGTGTCAGGATATAAAATCAATGCACAGAAATCAGTTGCATTTCTATATACCAACAACAAAACAGAAGAAAGAGAAATTAAAGAGTCAATCCCATTTACAATTGCACCCAAAACCATANGAACCATAAAATACCTAGGAATAAACCTAACCAAAGAGGCAAAGAATTGATATTCAGAACATTATAAAATACTCATTAAAGAAATTGAGGAAGACCCAAAGAAGTGGAAAAATATTCCATGCTCATGAATTGAAAGAACTAATATTGTGAAAATGTCTATGCTACCCAGAGCAATCTACACATTTAATGCAATCCCCATCAAAATGCCAACAATTTATTTCAGAGAAATGGAACAAATAATCCTAGAATTTATATGGAACCAAAGAAGACCCCAGATAGCCAAATGTTGAAAAAAAAACCCACCAAAAATAAAACAAAACAAAACAAAGTTGGCGGCATTACAATCCCAGACTTCAAGCTCTATCACAAAGCTGTCATCATAAAGACAGTATGGTACTGGCACAAAAACAGACACATAAATCAGCGGAACAGAATAGAGAGCCCAGAAATGGATTCTCAATTCTATGGTCAGCTAATCTTCGACAAAGCAGGAAAGAATGTCCAGTGGGAAAAAGGCATTTTCTTCAACAAATGGTGTTGGGAATACTGGACAGCCACATGCAGAAAAATGAAACTGGATCATTTCCTGACACCACACACAAAAATAGACTCAAAATGGATAAAAGACCTCAATGTGAGAAAGGAATCCATCAAAATCCTCGAGGAGAACACAGGCAGCANAACAACACAGGCAGCAACCTCTTCAACCTCAAACACAGCAGCTTCTTCCTAGGAACATCAGCAAAGGCAAGGGAAGTAAGGGCAAAAATCAACCCTTGGGAATTAATCAAGATGAAAAGCTTTTGCACAGCAAAGGAAACAGTCAACAAAACCAAAAGACAACTGACAGAATGGGAGAAGATATTTGCAAATGACATATCAGATAAAGGGCTNAATAAAGGGCTTATATCCAAAATCTATAAAGAGCTTCTCAAACTCAACACCCATAAAACAAATAACCCAGTCAAGAAATGGGCAGAAGACATGAACAGACATTTCTGCAAAGAAGACATCCAAATGGCAAACAGACACATGAGAAAGTGCTCAACATCACTCAGCATCAGGGAAATACCAATCAAAACCACAGTGAGATACCACCTCACACCAGGCAGAATGGCTAAAATCAACAAGTCAGGAAACGACAGATTTTGGCGAGGTTGCGGAGAAAGGGAACCCTCCTACACTGTTGTTGGGAATGCAAACTGTTGTAGCCACTCTGGAAAACAGTATGGAGACTCCTCAAAAAGTTGAAATTGGAGTTACCCTACGACCGAGCAATCGCTCTACTGGGTATTTACCCAAAAGATACAAAGGTAGGGATCCTCAGGTGCACATTATAGCAGCAATATCCACAATAGTCAAACTATGGAAAGAACCTACATGTCCCTCAAAAGATGAATGGATAAAGAAGATGTGATACACACACACACACACACACACACACACACACACACACACACACACAATGGAATAATATACAGCCTTCAAAAGAAATGAAATTTTGCCCTTTGCAATGATGTGGATGGAACTAGAGTGCATTATGGTAAGCAAAATAATTCAATCAGAGAAAGACAATTATTATATGCTCTCTCTGAAATGAAGAACTTGAGGGGTAGGGTGGGGGATCATGAGGGGTAGGGAGGGAAAAATAATGAAACAAGATGGGATGGGGAAGGAGACAAACCATAAGAGACTCCTAATCTCACAAAACAACCTGAGGGTTACTGCGGGTGGGAGGATAGGGATAGGGTGGATAGGTTATGGACATTTGGGAGGGTTTGTGCTATGGTGAATGCTGTGAAAGTGTAATCCTGATGATTCACAGACCTGTACCCCTGGGGCAATAATAACAAATATAAATAAATAAATTAATTCAGTATTATTTATAATATCCAAGATCTGGAAGCAACCTAGGTGTCCTTGCACAGATAAAGGAATAAATAATAAGTGGTGTATATACACATATATACATTGGGTTATTATTCAGCCAAAAAATGAATGTGATTATGATAATTGAAACAACATTAATGAACCTAGAGGATACTAAAATAAGTGAAAGTTCAGACAAAAACAAAAGTCATATGGTTGCACTTGTATGTGGAATGTTAAAAACAAAACCAAAAACAGAACCAGATCCATAAATACAGAGAACACACTGGTGGTTGCAGAGGTTGGGGGGCGGTGAACTTGTGAAACGCAGTGGAAGGTACAAGCTTCCAGTTATGAAATGAATAAATCATGTGGATGAAAGGTGCAACATAGAGAATATAATCTCTGGTATTGGAATACTTGTGTAGTGAGTCGTGGTAGCTACACTTTGGGAATAAAGTATAATGTTTGGAGTTTGTTGAATCGCTATGCTGTACACCTGGAAATAATATAATATGTTTTGTCAACTATACATTTTATTAAGTTTTTCACCTTAATTCCAGTATGATCAGCAATTATTTTTAATTATAATTTGTTTTAATCTTTCAATTAAAGAAAACAATTATTGATTGAATTAGTGTATATATAATAATGACAGCAGAGTTGTAAATTTGGGTAAATTTTCCAAATATTTCCATTGCCAGTGAGTCAATTTTTTCAAACAATACCCAACAGTGTTCTTATGTTTGACATATGATGCTGTAGCTAATAAATCTTAATTTTCTGCCTTGAAAAATAAATTTCCCACAGTTTTAGAAAAACTCTTTTCATATTGACTAAGTAGACAGTTTTGGACATTTTGAGAAATGTCTATGTTGCATGTGAATTTAGGAGTATGAAGTATATCATTTGCATGAACTGGTAGGTGATGGGAGTAGAACATCAACACGGCACCATGCATCTCTTTACACTCTGGGATTTTTGGTAAATGTTGATTCTATTTGTTTCTTTGTTTAGTCTTGCCTTTCATTACTGTACTGATTATTTTCAACACTAGAGGTAAAGTTGGCAGGAAGGTAGCCCTCAAGATACTGAAATTCAATCAATGGGGAACAAAAATAAACAGAAATACACCTTTGTTTTACAGGAATAACTAATGTAAGGCCATCTAAAATACTGATATTCGTTCTGAGGAGAGTGTTGTTTAAAGATCGCGTCGGACACATTGAAAACTGAGGCACAGGAGTGCCATAGATTGTGGGTAGCCAGTCTTGCTTAGAGAACAGTGGTCAAGTAAAGCACAGAATAACAGGCTTCTTTTTTTAATTTATTTCACAGAGGGAGAGAGATCACAAGGAGGCATAGAGGCAGGCAGAGAGAGAGAGGGGGAAGCAGGCTCCCCGCTGAGCAGGGAGCCCGATGCGGGCCTCGATCCCAGGACCCTGAGATCATGACCTGAGCCGAAAGCAGAGGCTTCAACCCACTGAGCCACCCAGGCGCCCCAGAATAACAGGCTTCTTATGAGACATTTTTCACCCAGATGAAGGCAGTAGCAGGAAGTCATGGCCTGGGTAAATACCTTAATTTGTTAATATATTCTTGCATATGCTCATGAAGAAATGTTCTGAATACTGCTCTAGCCTGTACCTGCTCCCCAAAACTATAGAAAGAACACTTGCATTCTGAAACTAGAAAATGCCATCCTAATGCTAAACTAACTTCAGTTAACAAATGATGGAACAGAGAATTTGATTACCTCTGGGTACATAAATAAGCACATAAACAAACAGTGAAATAATCTAGTTTCTAAACCTTCAAACTTAAGTGTCAGATAAAAAACAATGTGTATTTTTTATCTTGATGAAACTGATGAAGAGCAGAAAGCTAGCTGAGGACATAGCAGAAGCTGACACCCATCCCCCCACACCCCATGGAATATATGTGACATTATTCAGGCACTCCTGGTTGCCCTAAAGGAAAAATAAATAGTTAATTTGTAGAGATCACAGTCCTGCAAGACCTGAGTCCCTCTCAGTTTACAAATGTCCTAGTGATTTACAAGGAAGAAGATTTTTTATCAATAGCCTAACTTTCAGAGACCCATAACTCAGTTCCTGATGTCCTAACATCATCCTCTCCTCCATAAAATTGAGGGAGGCTGAAGCAGAGGAAAATGTAAATAAAGTTGAATTTCTTCTAAATCTAAAGCTCATTGACAAGGATGTGTGATAGGAGGACTGTGACATTCCTCCAAGGAATTTCCCAACTATCTTACTGCTAATGCCTTACTTAAAGAACAAAAAACCTTAACTTGACAAATACCAAAGCCTCTGTTATCCTGTGTGTCTTATTTAATACATGAAAATTCTTTCAAACCCTCCCTTTTCCTTACCTCCTCCAACTTCATAGTGTATAATCAGCCACCCCTTATAACCCCTGAAAAGCAACTCTTTCTGCCTACGGGTCCTGTCCCCGTGCTTTAATAAATCAACTGCACCAAGACATCTCAAGAATTCTTTCTTGGTCATCAGCTCCAGACCCCACCCCCACTGAACTTCACATGCATTCCAAAACTACATCAAAAGAATTTAGCTTAACCAGAAAAATTATATTTTATGACAAATATGCAAAGCCATGAATGTGTACTTAGAATTATTTTTTCTGCTTAGATTTTCTTGTTCCCAATTTTAAATGCTAAAGACCACTTACAGTTTATGAATTTTGTGTTACTATTATTCTCTACTTCTTCCACAAATGAACCTAATCCCCAGTTTTTGTTATCTTTTGTTTGTGCTTTTGCTTTTTATTTTGTTTGTTTGTTTGTTTGTTTTTCATTTACCTTTCGATTTTCTAACACGCACAAATAGAACACAGATGGGTACACTGATGGCCAGGAGAATCAGGAGAACAAACAACCACACTATCCAAGGATTGTCCTCAAGGAATGAGCCACCTGAAAAATAAAGACAGTCTCACTTAGTATCCAGCTTGACCTCAGTGACTTGGCTGCTGGGAGCAGATCCCAAGAGTTTTTTTTTTTTTTTTTTTTTTTTTTTAAGAGACATTGCTAGGAATGGCATAGATTCTAAGCCTCATCTATCTCTCCCTGCAATTACACAAAATTCAGGAATGCTAAAGAGGCTTCTGTTTCCCTTATTATTCCTAATGTATGGAGTTTCATAAGATTTTTTTATAAATTATCGCAATGTTTTAATATGCAGAAAACATACAAAATAATGCACCAGACATCCATGTACCCACAATCAAGATTTAGCAAACATTACTATTATTCTATTACTATATATGATGAATAATTCTGTCATAATAAATTAAAATCTACAAATGCAATAAAGTATTTCTTTTCATATTTTTTCCAATTTTTCACCTTTGGTTCCCCATACTGAGTTTGTCATGTGTTCTTTCTGTCCAATTATTTTCTACATAAACATATATGTGAGCTTGACAATATGCCAATGAGTGAGAGGCACAGGGAGCTTCTCTAAATATTAAAGGAGAAATTGTGACATCTTGGATAATAAGCCAAATGGGATTCATGATCTAGGTTTTAGAGACAAATGTTTATTTCAATTCAAAGATTTTATACCTGTCAGCTAGCAACTGAAATCAGTAAAACTACTATTTTGATATTTTGTAATTAATATTGTTATTTTAAAAGAGGCATCCAGGACACTTTCATTCAAGTACTACCCTCATTTAAGATCTCAACAAGATGTCTGAGGAATATTAACTGGTGATCTCAAATACATAAATATATTTCAAAAATTTTAATAAAATATTTTATCTCTTACAATCAGATTTTCAATAGCTTTATAATATTGTCCCAACTCATGATACCCTATTATATGTTCCAACACATTTCTTCAGTATAAAAATCTCAGTAAGAAATTGCTAATTTTTTTATTTGTTTTATCAAAGTTATTGAACAAAAATCATCTATTTCGATGTATGTGTTTGCTTCTTTCCCATTCCCAAACTCAAATTCTCTTTCTAATTATCTTAAAACAATGCGACTTCCCAAACTAAAGCATTGACTTTATAAGACTTTATAACTTTATAGAAATGACACTTCACTTGTTAATAAAAGGTCACAAATATTTATCTACTTTAGGAAATCATATTGTGGCTCAGTATTTTTATAAGAAATGATAATATAAAAGAAATAAGATACAGGATAAGGATAAGGATAAGTATCCTCAGGAGTTTATTATTCTACCTGGGGAAATCGTGAAACATATAATCACAATAAAGTAGAGTATAAAAGGGCACTTAACACAGAATGGGTTGAAGACAGCATCCTGGTAAGTTAAGATAAAGTATTGAGGGACCAGTAGGAAACTCTTAGTGATAGGAAAATAGAACAAATGTGTCAATAACAACCTACAAGGAGTACCGTATGTTTGAATATGTTCAGAGAATGAATGTGGAGTAGGAGAAGTTGAAGATATGGAAGACAGGGATAGAAAACAATAAGGACAAGAGATAGTGTTGTTGACAGGGTTAAATACTTGAAATAAAGACATTCGCAAACGCAGGAAGTTGGAGGAGATAATTTGGACAAACTCTTTCTTTGAAAGATCACTTTGGGTAGCTATCAAGAATAGATTCAAGTCTGAATACTTCTCTGCCTGTGATATTAATTATTTTAGTTAATATAACAATTTCATGAGGTATACAGTAATATTACCCATATGTAGCAGATGGGAAAGGAGCACTGGGAGATCAACAGTTACCCAAGATCATGAGTTGGTAAATGGCCCTACCAGGATTCAAATTCTATTTGACAGATGGGAGAAAACACCAAGTTGTGAAATGTGGCTGTCCCTATGCAGTGGGATCAGGAGAATTTTACAAGGAACTTTGAAAAATTCCTCAAAATACTTTTTCATACTTTGAATGCTTTTATGCATTCACATATTCATTTTTATAAAGTAGAACAGTGACATTTCTATCACAAAAATAAATACAAAACAAGACTAAATAAGAATTTGTACAAGTTTTCCATATTAAGAATTACTAATGGGTAAACTAGAATATTCTTCGAGGTGTGTCAGTCATAGGTCTTTGTCAGTTAGATCTTCTCAACTACCCCAAAGATACAGATGTAGTGAAAAAATGGGCCATCTTCACCCCAATGCGCATAGCAGCAATGTCCAAAATAGCCACAATGTGGAAAGGGCCAAGGTGCTCTTCAACAGATGAATGGATAAAGAAGATGTGGTCCATATACACAATAGCATATTACTCAGCCATCAGAAAGAATGAATACCCAACTTTTGCATCAAAATGTATTGGACTAGAGGAGATTATGCTAAGTGAAATATGTTAAACAGAGAAAGGCAATTATCACATATTTTCTCTTATTTGTGAAGCATAAGGGAAAGCATGGAGGACATTAGGAGAAGAAGGGAGAAGTGAAGGGGGAAAACATAGGGGGAGACAAACCATGATAGCCTATGGACACTGGGAAACAAACTGAGGGTTTTAGAAGGCAGGTGAGTAGGGGAATAGGTGAGCCTGGTGATGGGTATTAAGGAGGGCAGGGATTGCATGGAACACTGGGTGTTATACGCAAACAATGAATCATGAGACACTGCATCAAAAACTAATGATGTACTGTTGTGTAATGATGGTGACTAACACAACAATAAAAAAAAAAGATCTCCTTAATTAGCAGTTATATCTCAAGATATGGACTTTGGAGGGAACTGACCTGACATGGAAACCTGCACTTCCTTTTCCACATTGAGTACTATGTTCCTTACAACACAGGACAATTTTGGTCTTGAACTTTTGTCCACTATGAGAGATGATTCCACATGAAACAGTCCATTTTCTTCCATTGTCTTTGTCTCAGAGGCTGGTACCATGTGCAGTCCTTGACTGTTCCTCCATTGCACCTCAGGCTCTGGATACCATCCTGTGGATGTGCAGGTCAACTTAATGTCATTCCTATTTCCAGGCTCAGTGTGAATATGAGGAGCCATACCTGAGACTAGAAGAGCCAAAGAGAGACAGAGAAATTACACTTCTCCAAGTGTTTTGTTGCCAGTTTACATTTTAATTAACTTCTATGAAACTCATTTTCCTTATTTATAAAAGTGGAGGTTAGAAAATTAACTAGTCACAAAGAACTTTGAAGAAAAGAAACCAGCTGTATCAACAATTAATGAAGTACCTAAATGCCCAACATGTCTATATTAATTGTTTTCTTTTTACCTCGTTCCCCTTTGAAACATAACTGAGCTTTTTATCTGATGATTCTAAAAGTTGGGTAGAAAAACATCCATCAAATCACTTGGAAGCCCTAAAGCTAAAGGTGCACATGAGTTGGTAGTTTTCTGTTGCAAATTGCTAGTCATTCTCCAAATATCTTTTAATGCCAAATTCTACATATGTTATTCTTAATACAAACTTTTATTGTTGGTAATGCTACTGACATCAATGTGGTCCAAATAAATTAGGTACAGGTGGTTACTGAGCATGTGAAATATTGTTAGGAACTGAATTTCATATTTTCTTCAATTTAATGTATATAAGCAACATTTAAATTACAATTTAACATGTGGCTAATAGTTACCATTTTGGATAGAATGCTTTGGGGAACAATATAAATTTTAACTGTGGATACGTCAGCCCAAATTAAGAATGCATGTTCCATCCCTCCCCCCTTTACAATTAGGAGTGGTTTTGATATGCTCATAGTGGTGTTTGAAATGAAAATGATGCATGTGCCTTCTAGAATATTTCCGTCAAAGTAAAGAGATGCGCCTTTCCCTTCACTCTTCCTCTCATCTCAAGGGCTGGAGCACACAGAGTGTCTGTGAGTCATCTTCAAAAGGGCATTAAATGAATGTGGCAAAATATCAAGGGAAGAAATGTGTGAACCTCATAGTGTGTAGCCACTCTTCCAGTTCTGTGAGCCCCTCTGTTTTTAACTCAGAGAAAAGAAGCTCTGGTTTAAGCTACTGTCTTCTGAAGTTCAGTGCAGCATTCCACACAGTATTATGCAGAGTAACTAATACAGTCCACAACAACAACACAACAACGACAATCAAATTAACTAGGATCAAATTATCCCTATCGTGGTTTGAGTTGTGTCTTCTGAGAAGAAGTGTTTAAGTCCTATCTTTCAATATCTGTGCCCTTATTTGGATAGCATTTTGTACATATAATTATTAAAAAGGAAATTATACTGGATTAGGGTGGGTCCTAATCCAAAGTGAATGTAGTCTATATAAACAGAAAAGAATTTGGACACCGAGATACAGGAAAGTGGCCCTGTGAAGTTGGAAGAAAAGAATGGAGAGATCCCAGCACAAGACAATGCATGCCTGGGGATTCCAGAAGCAGGAAGAGGCAAGGAAGCATTCTCCTCAGATGTTTCCCTGAGACCATAACTCTGAGGACAACTTGATTGTGGACTCTGGCTTCCAGAACTGTGAGAAGATACATTTATTTTGTTTTCAGGCCATCTTACTGGCAGTAATTTGTTATGGTAGTCCTTCTATTAAGTTGGGGAAGTAAGAATATCTAATGTCCTCTGATGTTGCATGGATGGCTAGACCCTGATGCATCATCGTGATGAGTTGATTAGTAAATAGCATGCTACACCCGTGATGACCTCCTTAGCACAGTAGTGCTCTCCAGTGCTGGTACTGATAAATGGTATTTTTCAGAATACAATAACTTTGAGAATCAGTGGAGCATCATCGTTATGAGGATAAGCTCTAGAATCAAATGTTACATTTATGCTGGCTGGCACCAGTGACCCAGTGTAACTAATGGCCCAATCTCCCTATACCTCCATTCCTTTTTTGTAAAGTGAGGATAAAAATTGTCTCAACCCATATGGGTATTAAAATCACTCCATTTAATTTGCTCACTGGGTTATAATAAATAAATATTATTCACCTTAAAGAGCTAATCAGTTAAGAATACAAAGAAAAGATGACTTCCATTTTACAGGATCTTTCAATTGGATAGGTCATCCCATTGCATTTAATATTCAGGCTACGTTCTAAGAATTGAAGGAAAATGAAATTATGGGTACATATTTTCAGAAGAAAAAATTATATAAATCATTTTTTTGTAGAAACACAGTAAGTGTTTCATTAGTGTCTGATTTTCTGGAGAGATAAGTGTAATATTGTACTTCAAGTTATGCCACTTTCTTTATCTTTTATGTGTGGGGTAAGGGTAAAATAAATTGTGTGGGCCCAAAATCTATTAAAAATAGGGGTGGGAATTAACCATAGGGTATGAATATTTTTAGAGGATTGAAACATGTATTCCAAATCTTCCCTTAGCTATTAATGATGTAACAGATTATCATGTCATGTCTGAGAGGTCAAAGTGGAGAAAAGATAACTAACAAGAGACAAAGCAAGTTCACCATGGTTCTCCTGTGATTGCTGATTTCTAACTGGCATCCTTGAGGCCTAGATGGTTTCTGACATAGCACAGGCTGACTTAAATACATTCTTTACCCATTTTGAATCTCTGAGATTTTCATTGTCTTATGTCCATGGAAATGAGAGAAAACATAGTGTTCATCATTACAAGATTATGTCACCTAATATAAGAACCTTCAATTTTATTTCTTATCTTTTAGACAATATTTTATTTAAGCTTAGTTAAAATTTTGTTGGATGTTATTGGCCTAGTAAAAAGGTGGGTGGAATTTATTGCTATTATTTGTAATATATGTTCACAGTGCAAATTAAGATCACCCTAGGCTTTAGCTTAGATTTATTAAAAAAAAATTGTGCTTGTGTCACAAAGATGACGTCCCTTGCATATATGATTTGAAAACACCAATGAAGTGATGTATCAGGTAACCTCATCTGCAAGATAAAGGAGGTTATAAAGTAAATTCTAGGAAGTGTGTAAATTAATTGTTGGAGCTGATAATAAACTTTTGCTGAAACACAATGTCAGAGTTGAGTGGCAATAGCTTCAAGATAGGAAATGCAATCTTCTAAAGAAACTGGGGTAAAATGGAGGAATAGTGGAAAGTTTTCTATTTAGTGGTAACTGTACTAAGAACAAGTAAGTCTGAGATAAAATTGAAATGACCCTGAGAAATTACATTTTACTCTTTGAACAAGAAACAGTAGCAACTGGCTCTCAAGTTCAAAGCCCCTGATAAGGGTTTACCCAAGGTTTAGGAAATGTCTGTAGGACTTCTTGAAGTGAATGTCTAACACCTGGATTGATTCAGAAGTTACCACAGTAGAGTGAAAGATCCACGGTCTAAAGGCAAAACTCATTGAATGAATAAACATAATTGGTTTTATTCTTTTCTAGTGCCTTGTTAAATGCCTACAGTAAGAGTGACACTCCTTTGCATACAACAGAGACTTGCAGTGAGGAACTCTACTGTACTTGCCTAAAGATACAGATTTTCTTTAAAAGGAGGTAACTATTTTCCACCTGACTGCAGAAAAACTTTTAGGGGATGTGTGGGTCAAAATGTCTGGTAACAAAAATTTTTGACACAAAAAGGTGTTAATTTGAAAGCAAATCTCTTTGAAATAACCCCCTTTAATTTATGAAGAATTATATATGTATCCACCCTTTATTATGTACACATGGATAAAGGATTAGTTAGGGTCTATGCAGAATTATCACTAAATATGAGGCAGGAGCATTTGCAAACAGGTCAGGGAGTTCTGGAGGAGAAGATTTTCCTGCTTTTGGGAGGAAGGTCACTGTTACTGGCTCCATCTGATAGATTGGATTATTTTCTATTAACGTCCATTATATAGGAGGTGATACAGAAACTCACCATCTGAGCTCAGTATAAAGCCCTACATCAAGGTGCAGAAAATCTATCCTGATAGAACACTGGTGAGATTTTTTCTGCTACTGTTTAGTTCTTTCTGTGCTTTCAAAAAGAGACTAAGATACATTTCTGGGAATCTTCTGAGATAGTACCTACTATAATCCCTATTCTTTCTTCTTTCAAATTAATGATGTTGGTATAGAAAAGATACAAATATGTTTTTACTACAGCAAAAGAATGTGGGGAAAGACTGATTACATTAATTTTACATATTTAACTTTCTTGGCATTCCATCATAGTGTTTGTATAGATTTAGGCACCTCTACCTATATACTCAGATACTTTAGACTACTGATCAGAAAAAAAAAACAATTTGTGTAGGAGTTTTCATTGCAGAGACTCACCTGTGTCCACCACTTTGAATTTTGCATTATTATACTTTGTGGAGCTTTCAAAGAAACATGCATACTCCCCTTCATCTGAAGGTTGGATGGGATTGATCCGTAGGACAACATGTCCTTTAGTAATATTCTCCTTCAGGAACTCTGTCCTCCCTTGGTACTCTGGCCTCTGATCTTCTGTATCATTTGGGGAAGTACTATAATGATGCACGAAGCCAAAAGGATCATTCCAATACCATTTCACTACCATGTTCTGAGCATCCATTAATGGGCTGAGCTGGCAGGACAACACAGCCTCTTTTCCAACCAAGGCAATGACTGGTGCTCTCGGTCCTATCACATAGAATTGCCCTGGAAGTAATTTCAAAAAGCAATGGATTCATTACTCAGATTGTAACAGACATGATTGTAAACATCTGATCAGTAACCAGTAGACCAGGCTAACTAAAAAGAGTGAGCTGTAGCCATTTAATGAACAGACCTAGAATAAACACAATATACTGTTAGTGGAAGAGATAGTAGAGGACATGATACCAATGTGAAGCAGTCATATGATCTTAAAAAAATTTAATCGGATTTTCCCTTTGCCTATGACTGAAATACAAATTATATAAAACTCATTTTTATACCTTATATGTATTTAATATGTTATAAATATTATCATTTAACAGATGGAAATATTGAGTTAGTTAATAATTAATTATGGGGTCAGGGATTAATGAATTGACAGAATGGTAAATTCACCCTAAATAATTTTTTAAATATTTTTTATTAGGTTATGTTAGTTACCATACAGTACTTCATTAGTTTTTGATGTAGTGTCCCATGATTCATTGTTTGTGTATAACACCCAGTGCTCCTTGTAACATGAGACCTCCTTAATACCCATCACCAGAGTCACACCCCCCAAAACCCAGTTTAATTCCCAGAGTCCATGGTCTCTCAGGGTTCATCTTCCCCTCTGATTCCCCCTCCCTTCATTTTCCCATTCCTTCTCCTAATGTCCTCCATGATATTCCTTAGGTTCAACAATAAATAAATAAATAAATCGTATGATAATTGTCTTTCTCAGTTTGACTTATTTTACTTAGCATAATCTCCTCCAATACAATCCGTGTTGATGCAAATATTGGGCATTCATCCATTCTGATGCCTATACAATATTCCTTTGTATATATGGACCACATCTTCTTTATCCATTTGTCTGTTGAAGGGCATCTTGGCACTTTCCACAATTTGGTTATTGTGGACATTACTGCTATGAACACTAGGGTGCATATAAGCCTTCTTTTCACTATATCTGTAACTTTGGGGTAAATGCCCAGTAGTGCAATTGCTGGGTCATAGGGTAGCGATTCAGGGTCTTTTCTGGTTCCTTACAAATTTTAGGATAGTTTGTTCCAGCATGTTGAAAAATCCCATTGGTATTTTGATTAGGGTGGCTTTGAAAGCATGTATTGCCCTGGGCAACATAGACATTATAACAATGTTTATTCTTCTGATTCATGAGTATGGGATATTTTTCCATCTTTTTTGTGTCTACTTCAATTTCCTTCACAAGTGTTCTATAGTTTCTGGAGTAAAAACCCTATACTTCTTTTGTTAAGTCTATTCCACAGTATCTTGGTGCTATTGTAAATGGAATTAATTATTTAATTTCTCTTTCTACAGTTTCATTGTTAGTGTATAAGAAAGCAACTGATTTATGTGCACTGATTTTGTATACTGCCACATTACTGAATTGCTCTATGAATTATAGGAATTTGAGAGTGGAGTCTTTTGGATTTTCCATATAAAGTAACACATCATCGGTGAAGACAGAGAGTTTGACTTCTTCTTTGCCAATCTGAATATCTTTTATTTATTTTTGTTGTCTGATTGCTGTTGCTAGGACTTCTAGTACTATGTTGAACAACGGTGCTGAGAGTGGGCATCCTTGTTGTGTTCCTGATCTTAATGGATAAGCTCTCAGCTTTTTCGCATTGAGAATGATATTCACTGTGGGCTTTTCATAGATGGTTTTAGTGAAATTGAGGAATTTTCCCTCTATCACTATACTCTGAGGAGCTCTAATCAGGAAAGAATGCTGTATTTTGTCAAAAGTTTTTTTTCTGCATCAATTGAGAGAACTATGTGGTTCTTTTCTCTTCTCTTGTTTATGTGTTAAATCACATTGATTTATTTGTAAGTGTTGAACCACCCTTACACCCCAGGGATAAATCCCACTTGGTTGTGATGGATAATCCTTTTAATGTACTGTTGGATCCTATTAGTTAGGATATTGTTGAGAGTATTCATCCATATTCATATTCATATCCATCGGGTATATTGGTCTATAATTCTCCTTTTTTATGGGTTCCTTGCCTGGTTTAGGGATCAAGGCAATGCTGGCTTCATAGAAAGTCTGGAAGTTTTCCTTCTTTTTCTATTTTTTAAAACAGCTTCAGGAGAATAAGTATTATTTCTTCTTTGAAGGTTTGGTAGAATTCCCCCAGGGAATCCACCAGGACCTGGATTCTTATTTGTTGGGAGGTTTTTGATCACTGCTTCAATCTCACTACTGGTCATGGGTCTACTGAGGTTGTCAATTTCTTCCTGTTTCAGTCATGGCAGTTTTTAGATTTCCAAGAAGACATCCATTTATTCCAGGTTGCTTAATTTATTGGCATATAGTTGTTGATAATAATTTCAAATAATTGTTTCTATTTTCTTGGTGTTAGTTATTATCTCTCCCCTTTCATTTATAATTTCATTAATTTGGGTCCTTTCTCTCTTCTTTTGAATAAGTCTGGCCAGCAGTTTATTGATCTTATTAATTCTTTCAAAGAACTAGTTTCTAGTCTTCTTGATCTGCTCTATTGTATTTGTAACTAATTGATCCCTGCTCTAATCTTAATTATTTCTCAGCTTGTGCACGGGGTAGGCTTAATTTGTGGTTGATTCTCCAGTTCTTTAGGTGTAAAGAGAGTATGTGTATTCGGGAGTTTTCTTTTCTTTTCTTTTCTTTTCTTTTCTTTTCTTTTCTTTTCTTTTCTTTTTTTTGAGTGAGGCTTGGATAGCTATGTATTTCCTCCTTAGGACCACCTTTACCATATCCCATAAATTTTAGGCTGATGTGTGTTTAGTTCTCATTGGTTTCCATGAATTGTTTAAGTTCTTCTTTGATTTCCTGATTGACCCAAACATTCTTAAACAGGATGGTCTTTAACTTCCAAGCGTTTGAAGTTCTTCCAATTTTTTTCTTGTGAATGAGCTCCAGTTTCAAAACATTATGGTCCGAGAATATGCAGGAAATAACCTCAGACTTTTGGTATTGGTTGAGACCTGATTTGTGATTCAGTATGTGGTCCATTCTGGAGAAAGTTCCATATGCATTTGAAAAGAATGAGTATTCAGTTGTGTTAGGGTGGAATGTTTTGTATATATCTATGATGACCATGTGTTTCGGTGTGTCATTCAATTCTCTTGTTTCCTTGTTGATATTCTGCTTAGATGATCTGTCCCTTGCTGAGAATGGAGTGCTGAGGTCTCCTACTATTAGTGTATTATTATCAATATGTCTTTTTATTTTGGTTAACAGTTGACTTATGTAGTAGGCTGCTCCCATGTTGAGGGCATAGATATTTACAATTGTTAGATCCTATTGTTGGATAATTCTTTAAGCATGATATAGTGACCTTCTGTTTTTCTAAGTACAGTCTATAGCTTAAAATCTAATTTCTCTGATATGAGAATTGCTACCCCAGATTTCTTTTGAGGCCCATTGGCATGAAGGATGGTGCTCCATACCTTTACTTTCAGTCTGGAAGTGTCTTTAGGTTCAAAATGAGTCTCTTGTTGACAACATGTGGATGGGTCACATCTTTTTATCCAATCTGCAACCCCGTGCTGTTTTATGGTATCATTTAGGCCATTCATGTTGAGAGTGATTATTGAAAGATATGATTTTATTTTCATCATATTGCCTGTGAATTCCTTGTTTCTTTAGATTGTCTCTGTAAATTTCTGTTCTATATCATTTTTTGGGTCTTTTCCCTTTTGAAGAAACCTCCTTAATATTTATTGAAGGGCTGGCTTGGTGGTCATGTATTCTTTCATTTTCTGCCAGTCTTGTAAGCTCCTTGTCTCTCCATCCATTCTGAATGACAGCCTTGCTGGATAACTTATCCTTGGCTTCATGTTCCACTCATTTAGTAGACTGAATATGTCTTGCCATCCCTTTCTGGCTTACCAGGTCTCTATGGACAAGTCTGACGATATTCTGGTGTTCCTCCCTCTGTATCTAAGAAATATCTTCCCCCTCACCATTTCAAGATTGTTTCCTTGGATTTAAGATTTCAAAATTGTACTGTTAAATGCTGTGGCATTGGTCTATTTTCATTGATCTTGGGAGGGTTCTTCTCTTCCTCTTGGACATGAATACTTGTTTTCTTCCCCAGATTAGGAAGTCCTCAGCTACTATTTGCTCAAATATATCTTATAGACCTCTCCTCTATCCATCCCCTCAGGTATCCCAATAATTCTAGTATTGGAACCTTTCATTCTGTCACTAATCTCTGTTTGCTTCCTTGGATTTTAGTTTTTCCCATGCCACCACGGTTTCCATCATTTCTATCATGTGATCCTCTATCTCACTAATTAATTCTCCTGTCTTACTTACCCTGGCAGTCAGTGTATCCAGCTCAGATTGCATTTAATTCATAGCATTTTTAAGTTGGGCCTGATTAGATCTCTTTTCTACCCTTAGAGATTCTATATTGTGGTTAATATTTTTCTCAAGCTTAGATATCACCTTGAGAATTGTTACTCTAAAGTCAATTCTGACATCTTGGTACTATCTATATCCAGTAGTTCTGTAGCAGAGACCAGATTATCTGGATCTTTCCTTTCTTGGGGGTTACTCCTCTTAGGCATTCTGTTGAAGAGTAGTTGAGGGAATGTACAGAGTCCAAATTGTTCACCACAACCCGATCAAGATTCACCTGTTTTATAGAGACCTTAGGGTTGTTGGCCTATTGTTCTTCCAGGCTGTATTCTAGGAGAGGGGCTTGCTGCACTGTTACTCAGGGAAACCTGCTTGGGCACAGATTCCCTGTCCCCTGTGTGGTGGGGGGGATTGACTCAGTGAGAACTGGTTTGTGGAGGCTTTTGTTCTCTGGTGGTTTTCCCTGGTGGCTTTCTGCATCTCTTCTGAGAGTCAGAGCAGTAGTGACAGTATCCAAACCTCTGTTTCAGACAGAGATATTGCAATTTGCTCTTCACTGAGCTCTCCAGGCCACACTGTCTCCATTTCTTTCTGTGCTGCAAAAAACAACAGTGTCCTGGGTTGTTTGCTCCACAGCAGCACTCTCGGTCCTTGTTTCCAGGTCTTGGAATGTCTGCCATTTGTGCTTCTAAAACCACAAGTCGCCCCTGGTTTACACACACACCTAAAAGCTTTATATTTCAGTCTGGGGGCTGTCTTAAAGTCCTTTCCCCATTGCCACAAGTCTCTGAGTCTATACCTCATCCCCATTGCAGAAGGCTTCTGCACTTCTGTGTTATTTGACCTTCCCTGATCAAGGGCTTATGGCAGCTCCCTCTCCCTTCTGTTTATCTTCCAATATCTGCCTGCAGAATCATGGCTCCCTGCTTCATACCTTGAGTTCAACTGCCAGAGATGTTCTGTTTGTGGAGATCCAGATATATCTTCTTACATCTCAGGCTGATTTCATGAGTAGTCAGAATGGTCTGGCAGATATTCATCTCAATTCAGGGGTCTGGTTGAAATAGGATCCCCTAATTCTCCACCAGCTTTTTCCTCCCCCCACCAAAACTTAATAATGAAAGCATAAACTGAGAATTCTAATAACATCATTCAAATATTTCCTTGCTTTAAAATATGTATCCAAGGGTTATAAAGTATGAAATTTTTAAGATAATCAGTACATATTGCCAAATCCAGAAAAGCTACAGCCATTGTACTCCCATCAGGTGGGGGGTCAACTTCATCAATGTTTATAAATGATTATTAACTGATAAAAGAAAATGAGATTTATTTTAAATTGAATGTATATGAATATTATTAAAGTAAACCATTTTTACATGTAAAAAAGAGAATTACATTGCTCTTTTATCTCTCTGATTGCTTCAGATCTTTATTTTGTTAATGTATGTATTTGGTGCTTTAAATTCTCCTCAAAGCCTGGCATTCATTGTAGTCCATACATTTTATAAAGGTGTATATTCATTTTCACTTATTGGAAAATATTTAAACATTCTTTTGTGTGTTTTCTATTTTATCCATGTGTTGTTTAACCTCAACAGATTTTGGAATGTTCTAGTTATTTTTATGTTTTAGTCTTCTATGGTCACATTCTTTAGTGTCTGAGAACAATGTGAATGAGGTCTCTTGTTTTCAATTTTACGAGGTGTGTGCCCCCCCCCCCGAATGTGGTTATTCTGGTGAATGCTCCACTGAGTTTGGAAGGTCTGTGTATTCTGCTGTTTCTAGATGCAATATTTCATGAATCTCTTTTATATTCAGTTGATTGAAGGTACTGTTCAGTTCATCCTTAAAGACTTTGTGCATGATGCATGTATCAATTCCTGAAAGAGCAGGGTTTCACGCTATAATAGTGAATTTGCGTATTTGAATGTCAGTCCACCAAGGGAGTGGATTTTTCCATTTTTCTTTCCTATTGTCAATAGTTTCTGTGTCACATATTTTGATGCTGTATTGTCAGATGCATATAGGATAAGGATGGTTTATGTCTTATAGGAGAATGGACCTCTTTAGATGATGTCTCTCTTTATCCCTGCTCATTTTCCTGGTTCTGGAGGCAGCTTTGTCTGAAATGAATGTAGCTACTCTGGCTTAGGTTTCATTTGTGTTAGCATGGTGGCTTAACTTTTTCTGCTTCTTTACTTTTAACTGACCTGTATTCTGATAATTAAAGTTAGGTTCTTCTAATGAAAAAAAAATGTAAAACCTAATATTATATAACTTATTATGAGATATAATGTGAAAATTTTAAAAATGAAGTTTTTGTGTTAAGAAAAAATAAAACACTATTTAAATATTTTCTTATTATAGAAAGTAAGTGTAAGATCCTGTATATAACATAAATTTTCTAGAATATCACAATAGTAAACACATAATAAGCTACCATAGGTTAAATACCAATCTTAAAAAAAATTAATTTTGTCTGATTTAAACATTTAAATGGCTACAAAGTCTTTTTATTCCATACTGACATTCAAATATTTCTTTCATAAGGATCTAGGGGTATGAGTTTGAAATGTAAACATCAAAAATGATAACATTCCTGTCTCTGTCATTGTATATGTTTAACCTAGACACACACGGCCCCACTCTCTAACTTCTTGCTTGTCATACATTTCAGGAAAGCTCTATTTTTCTTTTGGGTAGAAGCAAATTATTAACAAAAATAACCCCTCAATTACTAGATGAATTTAAAATGATGTGTAGGAAAAAGTACTGTCAAATTGTTTTAGTTAAAACAAGATTTTTATTGTATATTTTGAAACATGCATATAATGGATTGAACCAGCTTGACTGGAAAAGTAGGGGAGATATTATTCTCTCTTGCAATCTCACTGATTGAACGTTACATGATCAATTTCATTAACAGATTGCTTACCATGGACATTGCAGTCTAGTTTGGTGCTTATTATTCATAAAACAATTCTTTTTTTTTAATCAAGAATAATTGACATACCATATTGTATTAATTCCAGGTGTACACCACAGTGATACATTAAAAATGGTCACAAAAATGTCTAGTTACCATCACCATGCAATATTGTTAAGGTATTATTCACTATATACCTTATGCTGTATATTATACCCCATGTCTTATTTTATAACTGGAAGATGGTACCTTTTAATCCCCTTAATTTTTCATCCATACACTCATTTCCTGACCACAGGCAACATCAGTTGTTCTTTGTAACTATGATTCTATTTCTGAGTTCTTTCTTCATTTGTTTTGTTTTTAGATTCCACATACAAAATGCAGACATATGATATTTGTGTTTTTCTGTCTTCATGTATATCTTTTAACACAATACCGTCTAAGTCCATTCATGTTTTCACAAATGGCAAAATTTTATTCTTTCTTATTAGTGAGTATTGTTCCATTATGTGTATTTAAGTGTGTGTGTATAACTTCATTCTTTATCGATTTATTTATTCACAGATTGGGTTTTCTCCATACCCTGGCAATGGTAAAAATGCTGCAATTAATTTGGAATGCATGTGTCTTTTCAAATTAATGATTTTGTTTATCAAGCACTTAGAAGTAGACCACTGAATCATATGGGTAGTTTTATTTATTGATTTATTTGAGAAATGACTATGCTATTTTCTATTAGAATATGCAACATTTTGCATTTACACCTACACTGCATAAGGATTGCCTTTACTCCACATCCTCACCAACACTAGTTATTCCTTGTCTTTTTGATACTATCTATTCTGACAAGTATGATGTGATGACATTATGATTTTGATTTGCATTTCCCTGATAACTATTGAAACTTAGCAAATTTTTGTGTGCCTGTGGGTCATCTGTATGTCTTCTGTAGAAAATGTCTATTGAGGTCCTTTGCACATTTTTGATTCATATTTTCCTATCTATTGAGAAGTATGAATTTTTCATATATATGGATGTATTAGGATCCATTATCGGATATATCATTTGAGAATATCTTCTCTGGTTTAGCACACTGCCTCTTTGTTGAATTAGATATTTCCTTTTCTGAGCAAAAACTTTTTAATATAGTGTGGCCTTATTCATTTATATATATATATATATATATACATATATATATACATATATATATATATACACACACACATATATATAAATACATATATATTTTTTTCTTGTATTATCCTAGGTTGACTAGATCTATCCAAAATATGATTAATAATCATGTCAAGGGGGAGGGAGGCAAGATTGAAGAAGAGTAGGGTAACTTGCTTCATCTGGTCAGTGTAATTTAGCTGGATAGCTATCAAACAATTCTGAATTCCCACAAATTTAGCCTGAGATGTAAGAAAATATATGTGGGAATCTACAAGCAGAAAAATGACTGCTTTTTCAAGGTGGGAGGTTTGTAATCATGAATCTTCAAGGAAATATATGAAGATAAACAGAGAAGTTAGGGAGCCTCCATAAGCTGGCTACTGGAAAGTCAGGTCACCACATAGCAATATCGGAACACTTAGAAATCTGCTCAAGTGAGAGACATCCCTTTCTGAACGGAGCTCAGGGGATGGAAAAGGCAGAATTCCAGGTGGGTCACTGCTGTGTCAGGATCCCAGGAGACACAGAAATAACTGGTGTGCCTAAACCAATAGATGCTCAATGGCAGAGTGGAGAAACTGGTTACAAACAGTGGTCCTAAGAGAGACTCTCAGCTTGGGTTGCCATAAACCATGCCAGATTGATCGAGATCTTTGCCTGAACACCCAGAAAAGGACTAGAATGTGCAGGTCATTTACCATCCCCTGGTAGGGATAAAACGTCTGTGCCCGTGACTGTGCAAGATCTCTCAGGGTGGCAGTGATCCTGGAAAGAACAGTAAGGGTGACACTCATCCATGACAAGGGCACAACAGAGCGGAATGCATGCATGAGCACACAAACAATCAAAATCCCAAAGAAACAAAGTGCAGAGACACTCGTGGATCCCTACTAATCCCCCCCCCAAGAGAATTGTAGTGGGCTTGACCCATGGATTCCTGTGGAGCTTGGAGCACACAGAAGTGGAGATGGTTTGACTGGTAGAGTTTACTGAAGAGGCAGGACTCTAATCTTGCAGCCCTGGGCTGGGGATCAAGTCATGCCATTTTTATTCTAACCCTCTGAAGAAGTGCAGAAAGCCACTAGGGAACAAAAGCCATAAAGCTTACATCCAGCTTACATTAAGCCCTTCTCCTTTACAAGGGGTGGGATATCTCCTCCCAGGCACAAATACCTGAGAAACAGCAGAGGAGGCCCCAAACACCCCAAAGACAGACTGGAATAACAGGTGACAAGCTTATGGTTCCCACGGGGCTGTAACAATCAAGCACAAGTGTAAAATAACATATTGAGCTATAGGTGTTTCCTCGTGACTCCTTTATCCTTCAGTTTAAAATTTTCCTTTTGTTGTTTTGTTTACCTTTCCCCCCCTTCAATTAGGTTCTTCTTTAACTTGCTTATGTTTTTAAGTCACTTTTAAAATTTTATTTTTCACATCTACATTTTAAAGATGTATGCTTCAAGCTAGTCTTTTTTCTCTCTATTCAACTTTGTTTCTATATAAATATAAATGTTGCTTTCTGTGCAATTTGGGATGTAGTGTCTTCTAACACAGAGACCAAATTCAATCAAGAACAAGTGGACCACACAGCTTGCTCTACCTTGTGAGATTATAGTCTCTCTTCCCTGAATTTTTTTTTCCATATATATAGTTTTGTTGCATTTGGGTTTTGTATGCTTTTGTGTGGTGGCTTCTGAACACTTTGGATTTTTTCTAGGGTGTATTTTGCTTGGGTTGTGGTTGATATTTTAGACTGGGTTCATTCACTTACTCATCCTCCCATGGGAAGACAGGGAGGAGGAACTCACAACAAAGAAAGGAACCAGAGGCAATGTTCTCTGACACAGAGATAACTGATATGGGTATAAGTAAGTTGTCAGATTTGGAATTAAGGATAGCAATTATGAAGTTTATAGTTAGGCTAGTAAAAAGCATAAATGACAATACAGAATCACTAAGGGAGGAAATTAGGTCTAATCAGGTCAGACTTAATAATGCTATGAATGAGATGCAGTTTAAATTAGATGCCCTAATACTAAGGTCAATGAAACAGAAGAAAGGATAAGTGATCTAGAGGACAGGCTGATAGGAAGTTGGGGAAAACAGAGAAAGACAACTAATAGCCCATGCAGAAAATTTTTGATAATTTAATGATGCCTTAAATTGAGCCAATGTCAGAATTATTGGGATTCCTGGGGGGGGTGGAGAGAGAGGGCTATAAGGTATATTTCAGCAAATCATGGCTGAGAACTTCCCTAATCTGGGAAAGGAAACAAACTTTCTTATCCAAGAGGTAGAGAGGACCCCTACCAAAATCAATAAAAAAGGGTCAGTTTTAGAAGAAGGATCATGTTAAACTTAAAAAAATAATTAAAAATGCTAGTTTAATGGGTTTTATTTTAAGATAGTGACATAGGAAGATTTTAGAATCACTCCTCATAGAAAAAAAATGAGTCCACTGGTACAGATAGAAGGATGTTCTCTAGGGGAAAAATAACTGAGCAACTCCTACAAATCAAGTGAGTGAGGGGAAAAAAACAACAACCTGAAATAAAGAGAGGAGGTTGAGACATGATCTCACAATAAACCCCACCACATCACAGTAGGCAATTATTGGGAGGAAACTCACAATGATGAGCTTTTGCCTAATAAAGAAAGGATTTGAACCTCATATCTAGTGTCCCAACTATTAAGACCTATACCTGAGAGATAAGCCCTCAAAACATCTAGATTTGAAATCCAATGGGGTTTGAATCCACAAGACCCATCGCCTATAGGAAACTGAGAAATAGTTCTTAAAGTGTTCACAATGATGCACCCACACCATAGTCAAGACTGAAAGGGAAAATATATTCTATAAAATTGGAAATTAAAAGAATGTTGGGGAGGTGTTACCATGTTATCTAAAGAAAATGCATAAATAATGAGTCTTGGATTACTGAAAAAATAAAGTAAAAAAATAAATATAAAATTAAATTAAATTAATAAATAAAGTGAAATTATGCTATAAGCTTGTTTTCTAGTAAAAGTTTGCAAAATTAAAAAAAGAAAAAACAAACTAAAAGATTACTTTAAGACAATACTGTAATAAGAAACAGATAGGTTACTATATAATGATTATTGACTCAAGGTAGCAAGGCAATATAATATTTGTATATATTTATATACCTCACATAGGACTATCTAATATATACAGGAAATATTAACAGATCTAATGAAAGAAATATACAGCTACAGTAATAGTAGGGGACATCAATACCTCATATTCATCAAGAGATATATTATCCAAACAGAAAATCAATAAGGAACCATTGGCCTTAAATGACACTTTAGACTAGAAGGACTTATCAGACATATACAGAACGTTCCCTACAAAAGCAACAGAATACATGGTTTTCTCAAGTACACATGGGAAATTCTCTAAAGTGGATCATATGTTAGGCCACAAAACAATTCTTAATATGTTTAATAAGATTTGAATCTTATAAAACATCTTTTCAAACTACAGTGATATGAAAATCAATTAAAAGAAGAAAAAATTACAAATATGTGGAGATTAAACAACATATTACTGAGAAACCAATTGTTCAAAGAAGAAATCAAAAAATAAATTAAAAGAGGAAAATGTGAGGAAAATGAAAACATACCAAAACTAAGGGGCTGGAGAAAGAGTAGTTCTAAGAGGAGTGATTGGCTTCTGTCAACCACATTTTATTGTAGTAGCTGTTATGATGTTATATAAAAACTTAAACAGGTCCTTTTATGCAAATGACATTTTAAATTAATGTACCAAATTGTTTATCTAGATTTTATAATATGATTTAAACAGATCCTTTCTAAGATGACATTATTTAATCTTTACTTAAAGAATGGACACCCTATGTCATAAAAAGAGACTTTGTAATTAAATCACATTATATAGCAGATTCCAAGCACCATTAAAGGTTATTTTTTAAAATATTTTATTTATTTCTTTGAGATTGAGAGGGATAGCACAGGGGTGAAAGACAGAGGGGAGAGAATCCCAGACAAACTACACACTGAGTGCAGAGCCTAGGGTGGGGATTGATCTCATGACCCTGAGGTCATGGACTGAGTTGAGATTAAGAGTCAGACACTTAGATGACTGAGCTACCCAGGTACCCTCCCTTATATGTTACTTTTAAAATCTGGAAAAATGATTGGTGGCTCAATTGTTAAGTGTCCTGGGATCCAGCCCCAAATCAGGCTTCCTGCTTAGGAGGAAGCCTGCTACTCCCACTCCCACTCCCCTGCTTGTGTTCCCTCTCTCACTGTGTTTCTCTCTGTCAAATAAATAAAATCTTTAAAAAATCTGGAAAAATGAAACAGGAGGTTAAGTAATGAGAAGATGCTTGAAAAACAACTTAAATACACAGTGCAGTGGTTATAATCTTATCATTTAATCAATCTTAAGCATTCTGGAAGAAAGGCACTTCACCTTTATACCATTTGCACTTTATTTTACAGCTATTTCATTATTAGTGCAATTAAAGGGGCAAATCTCTTACTGAATATATATTCCACTTTGGATAAAATAATTGTTCATATCAATAAATGCCTAATCAAAAAACCTGGAAAAACCTCAAAAATTCTTAATTTACACTCAAGGAATAAGAAAAAGAAAAAAGGAGCCCAAAGGGTGTAGTAAGAAGGAAATGACAAAGATGAAAACAGAAATAAATACAATAGAAACTAAAAAGACAATAGAAAAGATCAGTAAAACGAAAGATGTGATTGTTTGAGAAAACAAAGTTGACAAATCTTCAGCTGGCCTCAATAAAAAAAATGGAGAGGATTCAAATGAATAAAATTGGAAATGAAGAGGTAAATGTTATAACTGTTACCACAATGATACAAAGGCTAATAATAGCTACTTTGCACAATTATATGTCAACAGATTGGACAATATAGAAGAAAAGGGCAAAGTTTTAGAAACATACAGCCTGCTGAGACTAAATCATAGAAAAACAGAAAATCTGAACACAGAGTTTAACAGTAAGGCGATTAAACTAGTAATAAATACAACTTTCAATAAGCAAAAGTGCAGGACCAGAAGGCCTCACTGGTGAATTCTTCCAAAAATTAAAGAAGAATTTATAGCAGTATTTCTCAAAGTCTTCCAAAGAAAGGAAAAGATAGGGATACTTTTAAACTCATTTCATGAGAATAGCATTACTATTATAGCAACATCAGAAAGGGCTGTAAAGAGAGAAAAGAAAATTAGAGGCCAATATCCCTGATAAACACATAGATGTAAAGAAATGTGAAAATAGTCAGGTTTTCTGGTCCAGGAAATTGGAAAAGAGCTGAAGACCTGGGAACACTTTGTAGAATAAAATGACTACTGAGCTAGGCTCCAGTCTAAAGGCAAGCATGACTGTTTCTTCTTCCCATTCACTTACAGCTCTCCAGAGAAGGAGGACTGAGAGTTGAAGGCTGCTGATGTACAATCACAAGGGTTGTACTCCAATCCAGGTTCTCAGGACAGGTGTCTCTGTCCTGACCCTCCTGTGCCAGAGTCTTATCTGTTTCACTCACATTCAGGTGATGGGTATTGAGGAGGGCATATGCTGTGATGAGCACTGGGTATTATACTTAAATAACGAATCATTGAAAACTACATCAAAAACTAATTTGTACTCTACAGTGGGTACTGAACATAGTAATAGTGATAAGGAAAAAAAAGAATGGGTGTACAGAGTGAGGGGAATAATTTCTCAGTGAATGATTTATTCTCCTGAGAAAAGGACATTTATCTAAAAGAATATCAGTTTCTCCTAAGAAAGGGTTAGATGATTAATAATTATTAGATAAATGCATCTTTTAACAATCTTCTCTGTTAAACTCTTCCTGGAATGAATAATACAATATGTTGACATACACTACCTTTGATCATAGCCCTAGGAGTTAAGATCTGGGATTGTCAGGTGTCTCAGTTCTCACAGGCTATTGGTCTAAAGGATTTTATGAAAAACAAAAGGAGAGAGCACTATTAAAAATAGCAAGGAATATTTTCTTTCTTTTGGATTGACAGTTGATGTGGCTCTTAAGAAAGGTGATTTTTTTATTAAGTGAAAGTCTTGACCTTTTAGTACTTTTAGCATATTTTGGCAGCCTCTAGCAAAAAATATGCATTTAAAAAAATAAAAACCAAAATTCTGCTTAATTGTTGTGGGTTAAGAATCATTTAGATACATGATACAAGGATGATAGAGCTGGATTTCTGAGAAACATCTAATCAGATATCCTCAAGAATCAGACACAAAAGGTACATAGGTATGAAACCATTTACATGACATTTTGAAAAGGCCATGTTTGTCCATAGGAAAGTTAGGAGAGAAGTCAGAACAGTGGATGGAGGGAGAAAAAAGGGAGAAGATGACTTACAAAGGAGCAGGGAACTTCTGTGAATCAAATTATTGTTTTTTTGGTTTTGTTTATTTATTTTTTTAAGGAAAAGAAGACACAAATACTCATTTGTAGATAAGGCACTCTCTGGAACCCCCACAGAAAAAGAAAGGCAGTAGAATACAACTCTCAGTTTAACTACCTGTGAATTATTAGTAACTACTTAAATGATCTGACAGATTAGTGCAGTGTTAAGCTTACTAACTTTAAAAGTATATATGCCATAAACTAAGGAAAAGTTTCGGAATCATAAAAACTATAACTCCTGAACTTTTTAATAATTATTTCTTCCTGTGAATTTTGAGTAATTACTTTTTTATTTGTTTTTATTTTAATCCCCCTGGTTGTAGATGTCAAAAATATTTTACAATGGTGATACTTAACGGGAAGATTAGCATAGTGATCAAGAGGGCAGCTAACTCTCAGGAAGGAGAGTATTCATTGTAATGATATATCTTAATCATGCTTAAAAGTAGTTTTTAAAATTACTAAAAAATACAATAAATAATAAAAAGAGCTATCGGTGTTGGTGAAAATTGTTTCCATGACTGCTGCTAAAAGTGACACATAAGAGGAACAATTTAGGTATTGGAGAGACTTCGGTGGTAAGATATTATGCCAAACTTAGTTTTTGGGAATACCTTTAATGCACAACAACCTGAGCTGGGTGGGTGGGCTTTGTCATTTTTGTTGCAGTATTCAGCTGTTGTCTAGTAATATTCTGGAAGAAATGATAACTGTGCCTTGACATCATTCCTCTTACTTTTAATCTCCTTCTCACAGCACTAGGCAAATTAAAAGTGGCTATAGATAAGGAAATCTCTGGAAGCTGCCACAGAAAAAGAAAGGCAGTTGGATACAACTCTCAGTTTAACCAACTGTGAATTATTAGTAACAGCTTATATAACCTGACAGGCACAAATAGGTCAATTGCCATTAGTTAAATTGAACATTCCTGAAAATTCATGATAATAGGCTTGTTCTATAGTTGAAAACAAAAATAATATGCAATATAGGCTTAAGACTTTAATCACGGGGCACCTGGGTTGCTCAGTCAGTTAAGCTTCTGCCTTCAGCTCAGGTCATGATCCCAGGGTCTTGGGATAGACCCTACATCAGGCTCCCGCTCATCAGGAAGCCTGCTTCTCCTTCTTTCTCTGCCTGCTGCTCTGCCTACTTGTGCTCTCTCTCCCCCCCCTCTCTCTGTCAAATAAATAAAATCTTTAAAAAAGTTTAATCAGTTAACTTTAAAAAAATTAAAATATTTTTTTGAGAAATCTCCAGTTTCACTTACTTTTCGATCATAAGGAATAACATGGAAGAAATTAAGAAAAGGAAAGGAAAAGTGAAGGGGGGAGGAATCGGAGGGGGAGATGAACCAGGAGAGGCTGTGGACTCTGAGAAACAAACTGAGGGTTTTAGAGGGGATGGGGGTGGAGGTATGGGTGAGCCTGGTGGTGGGTATTAAGGAGGGCACATATTGTATTGTATGGAGCACTGGGTGTTATAACAATGAATCTTGGAACACTACATCAAAAATTAATGATGTACCGTGACTAATATAACATAATAAAAATTAAAATATGATTAACATACAGTGTTATATTAGTTATATTAGGTTAGTTTACTTATCAGTTTAAAAATGACTGAAAATTAAAAACAATAACAATAGGTAAAAATAGGTATCAAAAGAAATATTCACTGGGAGGAAGTATATTTACATCAGGAAAAGAGTTGAAAGTCATAGTATCAGCTGTTAATGCAAGCAGATACAAATATATTATGGTCTAATATCATATGTTAATTGAATAGGGATTTGTATTTCAAAATGTCAACAGGTCTATGCTAATTTCCTAATCCCTAACACACTTAATATTGTAAAAGTAAAGCTGTATGCCCAGGGTTCATTGCAAAGTCATGAATGAAAACTCATGACATAATTACTTGTTAAATACACTGTTCAAAGATTAAAATAAAAACATTTTCCTCAACTAATGAAACTATTCCATTGTTTGAAATATAATGTGCCTGTTTAATAGCTTGAAAAATTAATCAAAGGGAGCTTAAGATTTAATCAATAAGTTAATTTAAAAATTTTGAATGAAAAAATAAAATTATCAAAAGAAGATACATTCACTGGGGATCAGTGTGACTATTCAATGTGATTAGTTCAGAAAAAGAACTGAAGGGCATGTAATTCTGTATTGATGTTGGCAACTACAAGCATATGATTTTAGGATCATCTTTTTATTCAAAAGTTTTTATGTTCTACTTAGATGTCCATCAACAGATGAATGGATAAAGAAGAATGGAATAATATGCAGACATCAAAAGAAACAAAATCTTGCTGTTTGCAATGACGTGGTTGGAACTACAGGGTATTATGCTAAGAGAAATAAGTCAATCAGAGAAAGATAATTATCATATGATATCTATGATATGAGGAACTTAAGGGGCAGGGCAGCGTCTGTGGGGAGTAGGGAGGGGAAAAATGAAACAAGATTGGATTGGGAAGGAGACAAACAATAAGAAACTCTTAATCTCATGAAACAAACTGAAGGTTACTGGGGGGTGGGAGGGTATGGATAGGGTGGATGGGTTATGGACATTGTGGAGGGTTTGTGCTATGGTGAGTGCTGTGAAAGGTGTAAGCCTGATGAGTCACAGTACCCCTGGGGCAAAAAAAAAAGTTTTTATGTTCTAAGAAGTCTTCAGCAGAGATATTCATTATTTTTGTAATCCTAAAATACTTAACAACTTAACAAAACCTGTATGCTCAAAGAAAATTGCAAAACCACTTATTAAGACCAATGAAATAATTGATTACTAAATCAATAATTTAGCTTCCATAAACTTTTCAACAAGGAGTCTAAGGGAGGTTCTAGGTGGTGACTATATTGATATTTTAAGAGGGTGGTGCAAGCAAAGACATCCCTCAGATTGAAAGTACTTCCAGCTTAGAAATATGATGTGCACTATGATATAAAATCTCTGTCCCTCCTTCACAAAGGCCAGGACCCTTACCCATTCATTAATACTAGAGCTAGAGGCTTAAAAATAATATCATTATTATTTATGAAATATATTTACTCTTACAAAATAGAAAGAAGAAGCCCCAATCTTTGTGCCATTCATTCCATTCACCAGCAACAGTTGTAGCTTAGGATGCAATAGGGAAGTGAAGGGAGGTCAACTATTTTCTCAAGGAGAATAAAGAAGCCCAGTGGTCAAGAAGGGCACCTCCCACCTCTCTAAACCATAGGAAACTTCAGCAATGTTCTTGATGTGATACCATTTGGAAGCTGAGGGGGGTTTTGCTTATGAAGTCCTAGGATATTAGTGTACTGTTGTCATTTTGTAGGGATTGGCTATAGGATCAACTTTCTTAGTCGCAAAGGAGTCCCTTTGGGGCTGTCTCCTAACACACTTGAGTCAATTTGGACAGCAGAATTTAAAGAAGCACCTCATTTTCTCTAATAATTCCTGGCTTTAGTGTTGTCTAGAGGATGATAAAAAATGGCCCATTATAGTCTTCTTAAGTGTCGATACTATTTATAAATTAGATTATTTTTGTAGGTGTCAGGGAAAATGGACCAAAATCCCATATGATCAGGATTTTACGGTCTAGTACTAAAGCGCTGATCTCTCCATCTTTTGTTAGGTGGCCTAAGGACGCCCCTCTCTTGCCCTCTATCCTCAATACACCATCAGTTCAGGAGCATCAACACTTCTACTTCCATCTTTAATGGCTATGTTAAATAGAACCAATTATCTGGTTAATCTACCTCAAGACAGGGACTGTAAGGGGTATCCCAAAGCAGCTGCTGAAACTCCTTTTGTTTCAGGGAGGTTCCTTGTCTTCTCCAGCCCAACATTGGCTGCCTATTTTCACCTTTTTTCAGTGGATAAAAAAACTTGTGTCTCTTCCTCTGTTTGAGCTGACAAGATTTAAGACTCAGAGCCCACTTTCTCTGAGCCCAGGTACTTTTATCCTCCTCCAGGATTGCTGGTGGCACCTTACCTCTTTTGGAGGCACCTCGCCTCCAACTTCCTCTCCAGTTTATTCACCACTATGGGTGCAGCATGCATAACTGTCTCCTATACCATCCTCCATGCATTCAGGGTCATTGGCTGCTGCTCCTACTATGCTTGCTATCAGGGAAAAAAGAGCACCCCAAGTTGTTAGGCTACCTCTTTATGAAGTTCCCCTGGAGGACATAATTAATCAAGTTTAGGGTCCCAAGGGTTCCTTTAGACTTAAACTGCCTCTTACTTTCCCTATAGCTGTCCCAGGTAAAAATTGATAGTGGGGAACAGATTGATTAACATTTAAGTGGGCCCAGATGCAACATATTTATATTTAAACTAATTTAAGATTTTTAGTTTAATTAAGGTAGACATGTATTTAGAGATATCAGCATTAAGTATAAAACTTTTATTCTACCAAGCTTTGTTAAAGGTCAAACAAGCTCATGGGATCTTTCTTGCAATGTGTCATCAAGAAGATAAATTAAAATGATGGTTAATTTTGTCTGTCTCAAGCTTTTAATGGACAATAGTTAAAAAAACAAGTAGGTTAAATAAATGAAAACATTTATATGCAAAACTTTTAATAGCTATCAAAAGATTTGGTATCCTGAATCTTTGAAGTTTTGCCAAGTTAAATGATAAATTAGATTGAAAATATTAGACTTTTCCAAATAAAAATACATTATTGAGGGGGGAAATTTTTTAAAAAAGGTAATTTTGTCCTAAATGCGATCGTTTTGTGAGAAAAGGCTGAGAATAAATTTTGAATGAAAAAGAAAGCTATATGCAATGTAATGAATTAACACTACATAAAATAAATGTTCAATCCTAACTGAAAAACTTTCAATAAAATGTCCTAAATCATCATTCTGAAATACAAAAAGAAAAAAAAGGGAAGGTGATAGAAGTTTTGTGAAGTGAATCTTTAGAAAATATTCTTACCTCTGATTAAGAGTGTGGTTGAAATGAATGGATTTTAAAGTACATTTGTATAAGATTAAAATTCTGCTTTTCTCTTTTAAAAAGACAGTTTCTTGGGCGCCTGGGTGGCTCAGTGGATTTAAGCCTCTCCCTTAGGCTCAGGTCATGATCTCAGGGTCCTGGGATCGAAGCCCGCATCAGGCTCTCTACTCAGCAGGGAGCCTGCTTCCTCCTCTCTCTCTACCTACTTGTAATCTCTTTCTGTCAAATAGATAAATAAAATCTTTAAAAAAATAAAAAAATAAAAAGACAGTTTTTTTTGGTCACTAGTCAGTTCTAGATAACAAATTGCAAAGAAAGTTTTTCCTTGCTTTTTTCTGCCCAGAAAACCATGTTTCTTTTTTTTTTTGTTTTGTTTTGTTTGTTTTTGTTTTTGTTTGGTTATCTAACCTGAAAAACAAAGGTTTTTTTGTTTCCTCCTTATCAGATCTTTTATTACTAATGAAAGTTAAAACTTCTCAGAGCACCAGGCTGGGTCAGTTGTGGAACATGCAATTCTTGATCTCAGGGATGTGAATTCAAGCCCCATATTGGGTATGAAGCTTACATAAGTAAGTAAGTAAATAAATAAATAAATAATAAGTAAATAACAATCAAACTATTCTCAATGTTGAAGGAGCTAAGTATAGTTAACAAAACCATGGTTTTCTGTAGAATCTCTTGCTGTCACTTTGGTTAAATATAAATCTTAGATTTACAATGATCTGTAATACTTTTTAGGCATATGCTTTAAACTTTCTGAGGTTTTTAACAAATTTTACCAGAATCGAATGGTAAATGAAGACCTTTTTACTAATTATGCTTGTTTATTTGGTATCTGAGGTTATTTGGACAGCATTGTCAAAACAATAGTGATAAATCTCCAGTTGTATCGTATGGGAAAATGCTATAACTCTTCTAGAAAATAGATGAAATTTCTGTAGCTATAATATGTCCTGGTAAAAGATCAATAGTTTAATTATTGAAATGTCATGTGTCAGAAATAACCACATGTCCTCTTCAATTACATCATAAGAAACTCACATATTAGATCTTCAGCCATATCCATTTATGAACTACTTGTTCTCATATATTCTAATTTTTCTGATGCTTTTTCAAAATGCATTTTTACTTCAAGGAGAGTCATAGAATGGATTTTTGACCAAAAAAAGTGTTTGATGTATATATAAAATCATAAAACTGATCAGGTAAGAATTTCCAGAACTAATGGGTAAATACAAATCCAAGTCACAACGAGATATCATCTAACACCACTTAGAATGGCCCAAATTAACAAGACAGGGAAGGACAAGTATTGGTGAGGATGCAGTGAAAGGGTAACCCTCTTACACTGTTGGTGGGAGTGCAAGCTGGTACAGCCACTCTGGAAAACAGTATAGAGGTTCCTCAAGATGTTAAAAATAGAGCTACCTTATGACCCAGCAATTGATCTACTCAGTATTTAACCCAAACATCCATTTGTAGTGAAAAAAGGGGGCACGTGCACCCCAATGCTCATAGCAACAGTGTCCTCAATAGGCAAGTATGCAAGGATCCACGATGCCCTTCAACAAATGAATGATAAAAAAGATGTTCATACTTACATTATAATATTACTCATCCTTCATAAAGGATGAATACCCACCATTTGCATCGACATGGATGGAACTGGAAGGGATGATGCTAAGTCAAATAAGTCAAGCAGAGAAAGATAATTAGTACATGGTTTCATTCATTTGTGGAATAAAGGAAATAGCACAAAGTATAATAGGGGAAGGGAGGGAAAACAGGATGGATAGAAATCAGAGAGGGAGACAAACCATGAGAGAGTCTGGACTCCAGAAAACACACTGAGGGTTATAGAAGTGGAGGGGGTGGGGTATAGGTAATTAGGTGAAGGGTATTTAGGAGGTCACGTTTTGTGATGAGTACTGGGTTTTATATGCAACTAATGAATCATCGAACAGTACATCAAAGACTAATGATGCACTATATGCTGCCTTACTGAACATAATAACAAATAATATATAAAATAAATAAATTATGTTTTTATAAAAAGTAAATAAACTTAATAAATATGAAAACACAGTACTGAATGGATTAAGGAAAATGATAAAATATTCTTTTGTGAATAAAATAAAACATTTATCTTTTCTCCCTACGTAAACCCTCCAGAATTCAGAAACTCTCAGTGAGTATTCTTTCTTCCATGGCAATTATAATCATTTGCATAAGTTCAATGAGAATCTGTTTTCCTGGCAACAGGACACCCTTGGAAACACTGATTATATTACCAAGTCTTTGGCTGGAATGTCATGTTTATTTTATTTTACTTTTTAGATTTTATTTATTTGAGAGAGAGACATAATGAGAGAAGGAACAGAAGCAGGGATAGTGGGAGAGGGAGAAGAAGGCCTCCCACCAAGCTGGGAGCCCTATGCAGGGCTTGATCCCAGGACCCAAGGATCATGACCTGAGCCGAAGGCAGACGCCTTAATGACTGAGCCACTCAGGCACACCTGGAATGCCATGTTTAAAAGAGAACTGCATAGAACTGGATAGGATCACACAGCTTAAGGTTGAGTTTTTGAAGCAAAAATAAAGCCCCTTGAGAATTTGGCCTGATATCTTGTTATGGGTTTCCCAGAAGTCTGACCAGGTTAGTAAAGAATGGCACTTCCTGGAAGGTTCAGGATATATTGGAGACCTCTAGAGGAGGAATATACCCACGACAGGTACTGCAGGCAAGTCTGATAAAATACTGGGCTTTGCTCTGGCCTCAAGAGGCTACTAAAATTTCAATCTAGAGATTCCTTATGAAAGTTCCAGCAAGGGGTGCCTGGGTGGCTCAGTGCGTTAAGGCCTCTGCCTTCGGCCCAGGTCACGATCTCAGGGTCTTGGGATCTAGCCACACATAGGGTTCCCTGCTCGACAGGGTGCTGGCTTCCTCCTCTCTCTGCCTACCTCTCTTCCTACTTGTAATCTTTCTCTCTGTCAAATAAATAAATAAAAACTTAAAAAAAGAAAGTTCCAGCAAAGCACATTTTAAAGGCTCCTTATAAATAATCAGTATTCTTTCTAAACATATGTAAAGAAATAGGCTATTAAATAATATAAGCTATTAAATTTAGGCTATTAAAACTAGACTTGTTTTGGGCACCTGGGTGGCTCAATGGGTTAGGCCTCTACCTTTGTCTCAGGTCGTGAACTCAGGGTCCTGGGATCGAGTTTCTCATCAGGCTCTCTGCTCATCAAGGGAGCCTCCTTGCTCTTATATTTCTGCCTTCCTCTCTGCCTACTGGTGATCTCTCTCTCTCTCTCTCTCTCTCTCTCTCTCTCTCTCTCTGTCAAATAAATAAATAAAATCTCAAAAGAAATAAAACTAGACTTGCTTCACAAACAGCTTAGTCCTGATTTTTCTATGTCTAGAAATTTAGACAGAAAAAATATGTTTCAATAAAGTATCTGTTTAGATGTTAGATTCAAGTTTAGATTGTCTTTAAATGTTTGTTATTGCCTAATCTAGATAACTTGAGGTTAACTTCAGAGGGAATGCCATAATAGTTCACATATAATCTTTTTGCTTCTTACTCTGTGGGGATAATAAAAAGGACCACATGTCCATATGATAATTTAAACATCTGGGAATGGGATTGATTCCAAAGGAATTGTTTAACTAAGGGAGAAGCAGCGAGATGGCGGAGGAATATAAGACCAATTATGATCAGGTCCCAGAAATTCACCAGATAGCTATCAAACTATTCTCAACACCTACAAATTCTACAGGAGATGGAAGAGAAGAAGAGCAGCAATTCTAGGAACAGAAAATCGACCACTTTCCGGAAGGTGGGAGGTGCGGAGAAGTGAATCTGAAGCAATGGGAAGATGGACCCTGGGGGGAGGAGCCGGCTCCCTGCAAGTGAGAGAGCAGTGGAGCACAAAATTGGAACATTTAAAAGTTTGCTCCACTGAGGATCGTCACCCCAGAGGCCAAGCGGGGTGTGAAACACTTGCGGGGACAGTGTTGTCTCAGGACCCACGGGGACACAAAAATACCAGAGATGTCTGAGTGCAACAGAGCTACCAGGTATCAGAGAGAAACCAACGGGAGAGACAGAGGCAAGCTGAGAAGCTGTCTCTCAGCTCGGTGTTACCTTGAGCCATGATCCAAAGCACAGTCGGGCCACTGCTCTTTGAGCGGGGACCCACGGGTGGCAGACCCAGAGATATCCCCTCCTTCCTCCTCTGGGAGGGGCAGCATGGGAGTGGATGCAGGAATCTGCTGGGTTAGGAGGTTCTAAATGGGGCCAGGCACCAGAGATAGAAACGCTTGATCACAGGCCGGGTGAGCTCAGAGCGCAGCCAGAGACCAGGGAGACAGGAGGGACTGACTTCTGTTCTCTGAGGGTGCAAAGAGAAGTGAGGACCCTGAGCTCTCAGCTCCTCTGGGTCAGAGACTGGGAGGCGGCCATTTTTATTCCTGTCCTCCAACATGGTACAGAAAGCGTTCAGTGAACAAAAGCTCCTGAGAGAAAACCCGAGCTGATTACTTAGTGTGACCCCTGGCAAGGGCAGTGTGATTCCACCTTGGGGAAAGACACTTAAGAATCACAGCAACAGGCCCCTTCCCCAGGAGACCAGCAAGAAAATCCAGCCAAAGCTAAGTTCAAGATTGCTGAGAATTGTGGAACTCTGGAGCTAGGGGAAAGCAACACAGAGAATTATGGCTTTTAACCCATGATTCTTTAGTCGTTCAAAGTTAAATTCTTTTAATTTTATGTTTTTCTTACTCTTTTCTTTTAATTATTTCCTTTGTCCTATTTTAATGTTTTTAACAGTTATATCTTATCAACAATTTTTAATCTTTTTAATTTTCATTGTTAAATTCATATTTTATAGCTCCATTGTATTTAACTTTATTTTTTGTATACATATAAGGTCTGTTCAATTCATCAGTCTAATAGATAGAGATAGAGATAGAAATAGAGATAGATATAGAGTGAGAGACCAAGATAGATATAGAAACAGAAATAGATAACATAGATACAGAAAAGGATATTCTTTTATTGTTTTTTTGTCCTGTTTTTGTTTCACTTTGTTTTTGTTTTTTGTTTTATTGTTTTTGTTTGTTTGTTGTTTGTTTTTTGGTTTTCTCCCTATTTCTTTTCTCCCCAGTTCCAGGGCCCTTCTGAGTAGGTTAGTGAGTATTTCTCTGGGGTCCTTGCTACCCTTTAGTATTTTGTTCTCTCATTCATCTATTCTTATCTGCATAAAATGACAAGGCAGAAAAAATCAACACAAAAAAAAGAACAAAAGGCAGTAATGACAGCTAGGGATCTAATCAATGTGGATATTAGTAATATGACAGAACTAGAGTTCAGAATGACGATTATTCAGGTGGTGGCTGGGCTCAAAAAAGCATGGAAGATAACAGAGAATACCTCTCTAGAGAAATTAAACTCCTTTCTGGAGTCATAAAAGAACTAAAATCTTACCAGGCTGAAATAAAAAAAAGCTATTAATGAGGTGCAATCAAAAAAGGATGTTCTTACAGCTAGGATAAATGAGGCAGAAGACAGATTTAGTGATTTAGAAGACAAACTGTCAGAGAATAAAGAAGAGGATGAAAATAGAGACAAACGAATAGTATACCATGAGGGGAGAATTCAAGAGATAAGTGATACCATAAGACAAAACAATATTAGAATAATTGGGATCACGGAAGAGGAAGAGGGAGAGAGAGGGGGGCAGAAGAGATATTAGAGCAAATTATACTACATTATTATCCTAATTTGGAGAGGGGAACCAGCATCAAAATCCAGGAGGCACAAAGAACCCCCCTCAAAATCAATAAAAATAGGTCCACACCCTGTCATCTATTAGTAAAACTTACAAGTCTTAGTGACAAAAAGAAAACCCTGAAAGCAGCTCGGTACAAGACGTCTATAACATACAATGGAAGAAATATTAAACTGAGAGCAGACCTATCCACTTAAACCTGGCAGGTCAGAAAGAACTGGCATGATATATTCAGAGCACTAAACATGAATAATATGGAGCCAAGTATACTATATCCAGCTAGGCTGTCATTGAAAATAGAAGGAGAGAAAAAGCTTCCAGGACAAACAACAATTAAAGGAATTTGCAAACATCAAGCCAGCCCTACAGGAAATATTGACAGGGGTCCTCTAAGCAAAGAAAGCCAAAAAGAAATATAGACCAGAAAGGAAGAGACACAATATACAGTAACAGTCATCTTACAGGCAATACAATGGCTCTAGATTCATATTTCTCAATAGTTACCTGAATGTAAATGGACTAAATGCCCCTACTAAAAGAAACAGGGTAAATTGATAAAGAAAATTGATAAAAAATCACAGAATTGATAAAAAAAAAAACCCAAGACCCACAGATATGCTGTCTACCAGAAACTCATTTTACATGCAAAGACACCTCCAGATTTAAAGTGAGGGGATGGAGAGGTGCCTGGGTGGCTCAGTAGGTTAAAGCCTATTCCTTCAGCTCGGGTCATGATCTCAGGGTCCTGGGATCGAGCCCCACATCGGGCTTCCTGCTCAGCAGGTAGCCTTCTTCCTCCTCTCTCTCCGAATGCCTCTCTGCCTACTTGTGATCTCGCTGTTGAATAAATAAATAAAATACTTAAAAAAAATAGTGAGGGGGTGAAAACAACTTACCATGTCAATGGACATCAAAAGAATGCTGGAGTGGAAATCTTTACATGAGATAAATTAGATTTTAAGCCAAAGACCATCATAAGAGATGTGGAAAGACACTATGTCATACTAAAAGAATCTGTCCAATAAGAAGATGTAACAATTGTAAATATCTATGCCCCTAATATGGGAGCACCCTATTATATAAATCAATTAATTAATAACGAAATCAAAGAAACACATTGAGAATAATAGTAGGGGGCCTTAACACCCCCCTTACTGAAATCGACAGATCAATGAAGCAAAAGATCAATGAGGAGATAAAGGCTTTAAATGACACCCTGGACCAGTTGGACAGCATAAATATATTGGGAACATCCATCCCAAAACAACAGAATACACATTCTTCTCTAGTGCACATGGAACATTCTCAAGAATAGACCATTTTCTGGGTCACAAATCAGGTCTCAACAGGTACCAAAAGATTGGGATCATTCCCTTCATATTTTCAGACCATAATGCTAAGAAACTAGAACTCAGCCACCAGAGGAAAGTTGGAAAGAACTCAAATACATGGAGGCTTAAGAACATCCTACTAAAGAATGATTGGGTCAACCAGGAAATTAAAGAAGAATTAAAAAATTCATGGAAACAAATGAAAATGAAAACACAACTGTTCAAAATCTTTGGGACACAGAAAAGCAGTTCAGAGAGGAAAGTATATAGTAATACAAGGCTTTCTCAAGACACAAGAAAGGTCTCAAATACACAACCTAACCCTAAACCTAAAGGAGCTGGAGAAAGAACAGCAAAGGAAGCCTACACCCAGCAGGAGAAGAGAATTAATCAAGATCAGAGCAGAAATCAATGAAATAGAAACCAAAAAACAGTGAAACAAATCAATGAAACTAGGAGCTGGTTCTTTGAAAGAATTAATAAGATTGATAAACCCCTGCCCAGACTTATCCAAAAGAAGAGATAAGACTCAAATTAATAAAATCATGAATGAAACAGGAGAGATCACAACCAATACCAAATAAATAAAAACAAGTATAAGAACATATTAGGAGCAACTCTACACCATCAAAATTGACAATCTGGGAGAAATGGTTGCATTCCTAGAGACATAGATACTACTAAAACTGAACCGGAAAGAATTTGAAAACCTGAATAGACCCATAACCAGTAATGAGTTTGAGGCAGTCATCAAAAATATCCGAAAAAACAAGAGTCCAGGGACAGACATTTTCCCAGGGTAATTCTAACAAAAATTTAAAGAAGAACTAATACCTATTCTCCTGAAACTGTTCCAAAAAATAGAAATGGAAGGAAAGCTTCCAAACTCATTTTATTTTTTTCGGTCTATTTATTTTATTTTATTTTATTTTATTTTATTTTATTTTATTTTATTTTATTTTATTTTATT
>LNAC01001850.1:58395-83524 GCA_002007465.1 Ailurus styani
TGAATCATCAGGCTTACATCTTTCACAGCATTCACCAAAGCACAAACCCTCCCCAATGTCCATAACCCATCCACCCTATCCCTACCCTCCCACCCCCCAGTAACCCTCAGTTTGTTTTATGAGATTAGAAGTCTCTTATGGTTTGTCTCCTTCCCCATCCCATCTTGTTTCATTATTTTTCCCTCCCTACCCCCCACAACCCCCCACCCTGCCCCTCAAGTTCCTCATATCAGAGAGATCATATGATAATTGTCTTTCTCTGATTGACTTATTTCGCTCAGCATAATACCCTCCAGTTCCATCCATGTCGTTGCGAATGGCAAGATTTCGTTTCTTTTGATAGCTGCATAATATTCCATTGTATATATATACCACATCTTCTTTATCCATTCATCTGTTGATGGACATCTAGGTTCTTTCCATAGTTTGGCTATTGTGGACATTGCTGCTATAAACATTCGGGTGCACGTGCCCCTGAGGAACACTACCTTTGTGTCTTTAGGATAAATACCCAGTAGTGCGATTGCTGGCTTATAGGGTACCTCAATTTTCAACATTTTGAGGAATCTCCACACCGTTTTCCAGAGTGGCTGCACCAGCTTGCATTCCCACCAACAGTGTAGGAGGGTTCCCCTTTCTCCGCAACCTCGCCAACATCTGTCATTTCCTGACTTGTTGATTTTAGCCATTCTGACTGGTGTAAGGTGGTATCTCGCTGTGGTTTTAATTTGTATTTCTCTGATGCCGAGTGATGTTGAGCACTTTCTCATGTGTCTGTTGGCCATTTGGATGTCTTCTTTGGAGAAATGTCTGTCCATGTCTTCTGCCCATTTCTTGACTGGGTAGTTTGTTTTATGGGTGTTGAGTTTGAGAAGTTCTTTATAGATTTTCGATACTAGCCCTTTATCTGATATGTCATTTACAAATATCTTCTCCCATTCTGTCAGTTGTATTTTGTTTTTGTTGACTGTTTCCTTTGCTGTGCAAAAGCTTTTCATCTTGATTAATTCCCAAAAGTTGATTTTTGGCCTTGCTTCCCTTGCCTTTGGTGATGGTCCTAGGAAGAATTTTCTGTGGTTCAGGTCGAAGAGGTTGCTCCCTGTGTTCTCCTCAAGGATTTTGATGGATTCCTTTCTCACACTGAGGTCTTTTATCCATTTTGAGTCTATTTTTGTGTGTGGTGTAAGGAAATGATTCAGTTTCATTTATATGTATGTGGCTGTCCAGTATTCCCAAGACAATTTGTTGAAGAGACTGTCTTTTTCCCGTTGGATATTGTTTCCTGCTTTCTTGAAGATTAGTTGACCATAGAGCTGAGGGGCCATTTCTGTGCTGTTTATTCTATTCCACTGATCTATGTGTCTATTTTTTGTGCCAGTACCATACTGTCTTGATGATGACAGCTTTGTAGTAGAGCTTGAAATCTGGAATTGTGATGTCACCAACTTTGCTTTTTTTTTCAACATTCCTTTGGCTATTCGGGTGTTTTCTGGTTCCATATAAATTCTACGATTATTTGTTCCATTTGTTTGAAATGAATTGCTGGTATTTTGATGGGGATTGCATTAAATGTGTAGATTGCTCTAGGTAGCATAGACATTTTCACAATATTTCTTCTACCCGTCCATGAGCATGGAATGTTTTTCCACTTCTTTGTGTCTTCCTCAATTTCTTTCATGAGTACTTTGTAGTTTTCTGATTACAGATTCTTTGCCTCTTTGGTTAGGTTTATTCCTAGGTATCTTATGGTTTTGGGTGCAATTGTAAATGGGATTGACTCTTTAATTTCTCTTTCTTCTGTTTTGTTGTTGGCATATAGAAATGCACCTGATTTCTGTGCATTGATTTTATATCCTGACACTTGACTGAATTCCTGTATGAGTGCTAGCAGTTTTGGAGTGGAGTCCTTTGGGTTTTCCACATAAAGTATCATATCATCTGCAAAGAGTGAGAGTTTGACCTCTTCCTTGCCGATTTGGATGCCTTTTATTTCTTTTTGTTGTCTGATTGCTNCTGTCTGAATGCTGAGGCTAGGACTTCTAGTACTATGTTGAATAGCAGTGCTGGTAGTGGACAGCCCTGCCGTGTTCCTGACTTGAACGGAAAAGCTCTCAGTTTTTCTCCATTGAGAATGATATTCGCTGTGGATTTTTCATAGGTGGCTTTGAATATATTGAGGTATGTACTCTCTATGCCTACACTATGAAGAGTTTTGATTACAAAAGGTTGCTGTACTTTGCCAAATGCTTTTTCAGCATCTATTGAGAGGAACATATGGTTCTTGTTCTTTCTTTTATTAATGTCTTGTATCACATTGATTGATTTGCGAATGTTAAACCAACCTTGCATCCCAGGAATAAATCCCACTTGGTCGTGGTGAATAATCCTTTTTATGTCCTGTTGGATCCTATTGGCTAATATTTTGTTGAGGATTTTTGTATCCGTGTTCATCAAAGATATTGGTCTGTAATTCTCCTTCTTGATGGGGTCTTTGCCTGGTTTGGGGATCAAGGTAATGCTGGCCTCATAAAAGGAGTTTGGAAGTTTTCCTTCCAATTCTATTTTTTGGAACAGTTTCAGGAGAATAGGTATTAATTCTTCTTTAAATGTTTGGTAGAATTCCCCTGGGAAGCCGTNCGATGTCTGGCCCTGGGCTTTTGTTTGTTGATAGATTTTTGATGACTGCTTCAATATCCTTACTGGTTATGGGTCTATTCGGGTCTTCAAATTCTTCCTGGTTCAGTTTTGGTAGTTTATATTTCTCTAAAACTGCATCCATTTCTTCCAGATTGTCCAATTTTGCTGGCGTACAGTTGCTCATAATATGTTCTTAGAATTTTTTGTATTTCTTTGGTGTTGGTTGTGATCTCTCCACTTTCATTCATGATTTTGTTAATTTGTGCCCTTTCTCTTCTTTTGGATAAGTCTGGCCATGGGTTTATCAATCTTATTAATTCTTTCAAAGAACCAGCTCCTATGTTTGTCGATATGTTCCACTGTTCTTCTGGTTTCTATTTCATTGATTTCTGCTGTGATCTTTTTTATTTCTCTTCTCCTGTTGGGTGTAGTCTTTCTTTGCTGTTCTTTCTCTAGCTTTTGTAGGTGTAGAGTTAGGTTGTGTACTTGAGACCTTTCTTGCTTCTTGAGAAAGGCTTGTATTGCTATATACTTTCCTCTCAGGAATGCTTTTGCTGTGCCCCCAAGATTTAGAACAGTTATGATTTCATTTTCATTTGTTTCGATGATTTTTTTAAATTCTTCTTTAATTTAGTGGTTGACCCATTCATTCTTGTGTAGGGTGTTCTTTATCCTCCATGTATTTGACGTCTTTCCAACTTTCCTCTTATGGTTGAGTTCTAGTTTCAGAACATTATGGTCTGACAATATGCAGGGAATTATCCCAATCTTTTGGTACCTGTTGAGACCTGATTTGTGACCCAGAATATGGTCTATTCTGGAGAATGTTCCATGTGCACTGGAGAAGAATGTGTATTCTGTTGTTTTGGGATGGAATGTTCTGAATATATCTGTGATGTCCAACTGGTCCAGGGTGTCATTTAAAGCCTTTATTTCCTTGTTGATCTTTTGCTTTGATGATCTGTCCATTTCAGTAAGGGGGGTGTTCAAGTCCCCTACTAATATTGTATTCTTGTCAATGTGTTTCTTTGATTTTGTTATTAATTGGTTTATATAATTGGCTGCTCCCATGTTAGGGGCATAGATATTTATGATTGTTAGATCTTCTTGTTGGACAGATCCTTTAATATGATATAGTGTCCTTCCTCATCTCTTATGATATTCTTTGGNCTTCTTCATCTCTTATGATATTCTTTGCCTTAAAGTCTAGTTTATCTGATATAAGGATTGCCACTCCAGCTTTCTTTTGCTGTCCATTGGCATGGTAAATTGTTTTCCATCCCCTCACTTTAAATCTGGAGGTGTCTTTGCGTGTAAGAATTTCTTGTAGACAGCATATCGATGGGTCTTTTTTTTTTTTGATCCATTCTGATACCCTGTGTCTTTTAGTTGGGGCATTTAGTCCATTTTTCAGAGTAACTATTGAGAGATATACATTTAGAGCCATTGTATTGCCTGTAAGGTGACTGTTACTGTATATTGTGTTTCTTCCTTTCTGGTCTATGTTTCTTTTAGGTTCTCTTTGCTTAGAGGACCCCTTTCAATATTTCCTGTAGGGCTGGCTTGGTGTTTGCAAATTCCTTGAGTTTTTGTTTGTCCTGGAAGATTTTTATCTCTCCTTCTATTTTCAGTGAGAGCCTAGCTGGATATAGTATTCTTGGCTGCAGATTTTTCTCATTTAGTGCTCTGAATACATCATGCCAGCTCTTTCTGGCCTGCCAGGTCTCTGTGGATAGGTCTTCTGTCAGTATAATATTTCTACCAATGTATGTTATAGACCTCTTTTCCCGAGCTGCTTTCAGGATTTTCTCTTTGTCACTAAGACTTGTAAGTTTTACTATTAGATGACGGGGTGTGCACCTATTTTTATTGATTTTGAGGGGGTTTCTCTGTGCCTCCTGGGTTTTGATGCTTGTTCCCTTCGCCAGATTAGGGAAATTCTGTATTAAGATCTGCTCCCATATNCCAATATACCTTCTGGCCCTCTCTCAATCTCGTCCTCTTCTGGGATCCCAATTATTCTAATATTGTTTCGTCTTATGGCATCACTTATCTCTCGAATTCTCTCCTCATGGTCCAGTAGTTGTTTGTCTCTTCATCCTCTTCTTTTTTCTCTGACATTTTGTCTTCTAAATCACTAATTCTGTCTTCTGCTTCATTTATCCTAGCAGTAAGAGCCTCCATTTTCAATTGCACCTCACTAATAGCCTTTTTGATTTCAGCTTGGTTAGATTTAATTCTTTTATTTCTCCAGAAAGGTTTTTTATTTCTTTAGCGAGGTCTTATCTATTATCTTCCATGTTTTTTTCAAGCCCAACCAGCACCTTAAGAATCGTCATTCTGAACTCTAGTTCTGTCATATTACTAATGTCCGCATTGATTAGGTCCCTAGCCGTCATTNTCTCTTGTTCTTTTTTTTGTATTGATTTTTTCTGCCTTGTCATTTTATGCAGATAAGAATAGATGTATGAGAGAACCAAATACTAAAGGGTAGCAATGACCCCAGAGAAATATACACTCACCTACTCAGAAGAGACCTGGATCTGGGGAAAAAAGAAAAAGGGAAAAAAACAAAAAACAACCCCCCCCCAAAAAAAATCATACAAAAACAAAACAAAACAAAAATGAATAAAACAAAATCCTATATCTATTTTATCTATTTCTGTTTTATATCTATGTCTGTCTATAACTCTATCTCTTTATCTCTATCTCTATCTATCTATCTATCTATATCTATTAGACTGGTGAATTGAACAGACCCTAAAGTATACAAAAAATAAGAGTAAAAACAATGAAGGGATAAAATATGATTATAACAATGAAAATTTAAAAAGATTTAAAAGTGTTAATAAGATATAAGATTTAAGAACGTTAAAATAGGAAAAGGAAAAAATTTAAAAGAAAAAAGTAAGAAAAAATTCAAAGAAAAAAAATTCAATGAATTTAACTTTGAACAACTGAAAAATCATTGGGGAAAAGCCATGAATTCTCTGCTGTGCTTTCCCCTAGCTCTGGAGTTCCACAATTCTCAGCAATCTTGAACTTGACTTTGACTGGATGATTTTTTTTCCCCATTGTCTTCTGTGGGAGGGGCCTCTTCCTGTGATTCTCAAGTGTCTCTGCCCGAGGCGGATTCCCACCGCCCTCGCCAGGGGCCAGGCTAAGTAATCAGCTCGGGTTCGCACTCGGGAGCTTTTGTTCCATGAACGCTTTCCATACCTCATTTGAGGCCGGAACTGAAAACGGCGGCTCCCAGTCTCCAAACTGGATGAGCTGAAACCTTGGGGCCTCAGTCCTCAGTGTGCCTCATAGAAAGGCTCTCCCTCCCATTTCCTGGTCTCTGGCCACTCTCCGAGCTCACGTGGCCTGTGATCAAGTGTCTCTATCTCTGGTTCAGTCCTGTTTAGAATCTCCGAACACGGCAGATTCCTGCAGCTGCTCCCACGCTGCTCCTCCCAGAGGAGGAAGGAGGGGGTCTCTCCGGGTCTGCCGCCCGTGGGGTCCCCTGCTCACAGAGCTGTGGCCCGGCTGTGCTTCAGATCACAGCCCAAGGTATCACCGAGATGAGAGACACCTCAGCTCAGCTCCGTCTCCCGCCGGCTTCTCTCTGATAACTGGGAGCTCTGTGGCGCTCAGACACCCCTGGTCTTTTTGTGTCCCCGTGGGTCCTGAGACCACACTGTCCCTGCAGGGGCTTCACCCACCACTTGGCAGCTGGGGCAATATCCCTCAGTGGAGCCAACTTCTAACAGTTCCGAGTCTGTGCTTCACTGCTCGCTCCCTTGCCGGGAGCCGGCCCCTCCCCCCAGGGTCTATCTTCCCATTGCTTCAGTTTCACATGTCCTACCTTCCAAAAGTGGTCAATTTTCTGTTCGTAGAATTGCTGCTCTTCTTCTCTTCGATCTCAGGTAGAATTTGTAGGTGTTCAGAATAGTTTGATAGCTATCTGGGTGAATTCCTGGGACCTGATGATAATCAGTCTCCTACTCCTCCGCCATCTTGCCACTCCTCCTCAAACTCATTTTATAAGGCCAGCCTTACCTTGATCCCAAAACAAGGCAAAGAACCAACAAAAAGGAGAATTACAGAAGAATATCCTTGATGAACACAGATTCAAAAATCCTCAACAAAATACTAGCCAAAAGGATCCAACAGAACATTAAAAGGATTATTCACCACGACCAAGTGGGAGTTATTCCTGGGATGCCAGGTTGGTTTAACATTTGCAAATCAATGTGATAGAAGACATTAATAAATGAAACATCAAGAAACATATGATCCTCTCAGTAGATGCTGAAAAAGCATTTGATGAAATACAACACCCTTTCTTGATCAAAACTTTTCACACTGTAGGCATAGAGGGTACATTCCTCAATATCATCAAAGCCATCTACAAAAACCCCACAGCGAATATCATTCCCAATGGAGAAAAACTGAGAGCTTTTCCCCTAACTTCAGAAACACGGCAGGGCTGTCCACTATCACCACTGCTATTCAAAATAGTACTAGGAGTCCTAGCCTCAACAATCAGACAACAAAAATCAATAAAAGGCATCTAAATTGGAAAGGAAGAAGTCAAACTCTCACTCTTTGCAGATCATATGATACTTTATGTGGAAAACTCAAAGAACTCCACTCCAAAACTGCTAGAACTCTTTCAGGAATTCAGTAAAGTGTCAAGATATAAAATCAATGCAAATAAATTAGTTGTTTTTCTATATATCAACAACAAAACAGAAGAAAGAGCAATTAAAGAGTCAGTCCCATTTAAAATTGCACCCAAATCCATAAGATACCTTGGAATAAACTTAACCAATGAGGCAAAGAATCTGTATTCAGAAAACTATAAAGTACTCATGAAAGAAATTGAGGAAAACACAAAGATGTGGAAAACATTCCATGCTCGTGGATTGGAAGAATAAATATTGTGAAAATGTCTATGCTACATAGAACAATGTGTTTATTTAATGAAATCCCCATTAAATACCCACAATTTATTTCAAACAAATGGAACAAATAATGCTAACGTTTATATGTACCCAGGAAAGACCCCTTATAGCATAATGAATGTTGGGGGGGGGAAGGCAAAATTGGCGGCATCACAATTCCAGACTTCCAGCTCTATTACAAAGCTGTCATCCTCAAGACAGTATGGTGCTGGCACAAGAGCAGACACATAGATTGGTGGAACAGAATAGAGAGCCCAGACCCAGAAATAAACCCACAATTCTATGGTCAACTAATCTTTGACAAAGTAGGAAAGAATGTCCAGTGGGAAAAAGACAGTCTCTTCAATAAATGGTGTTGGGAAAACTGGAGAGCCACATGCAGAAAACTGAAACTGGACCACTCCCTTACACCACACAGAAAAATACACTCAAAATTTATAAAAGACCTCAATGTGAGAAATGAATCCATCAAAATCCTTGAGGAGAGCATAGGCAGCAACCTCTTTGAACTCAACTACAGCATTTTCTTCCTAGGAACATCACCAAATGCAATGGAAAGCAGAGTAAAAATGAACGATTGGAAAGTCATCAAGATTAAAAGCCTTTGCACAGCAAAGGAAACATTCAATAAAATGAAAAGACAACTGAAGGGATGGGAGAAGTGTTTTGCAAATGACATATCAGATAAAGGACTTGTATCCAAAATCTATAAAGAGCTTCTCAAACTCAACACACTTAAAACAAATAACCCAGTCAAGAAATGGTCAGAAGACATGGACAGACATTTCTTCAAAAAGACATCCAAATGGACAGCAGTCACATGAGAAAGTCCTTAACAGCACTCGGCATCAGGGAAATACAAATGAAAACCACAGTGAGATACCACCTCACACCAGTCAGAATGACTAAAATCAACAAGTCAGGAAATGACAGATGTTGGCGAGGATGCAGAGAAAGGGGAACCCTCCTACACTGTTGGTGGGAAGTTAAGCTTGTGCAGCCACTCTGGAAAACAGATGGAGATTCCTCAAAAATTTTAAAATAGTGCTACCCTATGACCCAGCAACCACACTACTGGTTATTTCCCTAAAGATACAAACGTTCTCAGGTGCACATGCATCCGAATGTTCATAGCATCAATGTCCACAATTGCCAAACTATGGGGAGAACCTAGATATCCATAAAGAGATGAATGGATAAAGATTAAATGCTATATATACACAATGGAATAGTATGCAGCTATCTAAAGAAACACAATTTTGCCTTTTGCAATGACATCGATGGTACTAGAGGGTATTATGCTGAGCAAAATAAGTCAATCAGAGAAAGACAATTATCATATGTTCTCTCTGATATGAGAAACTTGATGGGCAGGGTGGGGGGTCATGGGGGTTAGGGAGGGAAAATAATGAAACAAGATGGGATGGGGAAGGAGACAAACCATAAGAGACTCCTAATCTCACAAAACAAACTGAGGGGTAGTGAGGGGTGGGAGGGTAGGGATAGCGTGGATGGGTTATGGACATTGAGGAGGGTTTGTGCTTTGGTGAGTGCTGTGAAAGATGTAAGCCTGATGATTCACAGACCTGTACCCCTGGGGCAAATAAAAAATAAGAATTGTGTAACTCAGCTATCATCTGAATCAATCCTATGTGGCTGGGAAACAAAATTTTTCCTTAAAAGTCAAAGTATACCCAATTCTATGGTTTAACTATAGACTTGTGGAGATAATGGATGGAATCCTTTTTCTTATAATATGACAGGACAATGTAGTTGGGGATGCCCTTATCTCCAAGGACAAGTCATTTCCTACTTGCCAGTGATTCCTCATAATTAGGGCATAGTTAAGTGTATACATCAGGTTTCTTAATGGTTTTATCTCTTAGTTATATTGGTCCTGGGAGGCCTTTCTATTGGAATGAATTACAAATTGAGGATTTAGACAAGCAGACAGTGGCTACCTTAAACCAAACCCAATACACAGTCACCCCAATATAAGGACACATAGGGATATTTTTATTACTTAAAAGAATGCTGCTTCTCTCATTTGCTAAATGTTACATGGGATTCTCTAGGTCTTTGGAAGCCTTTTTCGTATCCTCAAATCATCAGACTTTTAACTGAATATACCAACCATCAGACAGGCTCTGAAAACAAATTTTCCAACTACACAGTCCTTCCCATCAATACAACTCAGGAAAGATTATATCGAATATGGAGTGGATATATGTTGCTTAATCTATAGGATTATCCCACTATAGGAAAATTAAGCCAAAGGCCCTTTTACATTAGAAACAGAAAAACCATATACTTGATTCATGACCTAATAATATCCACCAAATGGGATGACTCACCGCAGAAAACTGTGACCATACCATTAGGTTACGGGCAACTGATTACCTTACTACTGTCTGGTCAAGAACATCACACATCTGATGGCTAGCATCCAAAGGACACAATGGTTATGTGGGCCAAAATTGTGGCCCTGGCTTCCCCCAGTCTGAGCTCTAAGTTGTATTATATGTTATGCTTGGGCACAAAGTTATAGCACTAAGACTATCACAAGACCAAAAAATTTTCCATATGTAAAACAATGTTGGACAAGATCCATGTTTCATTGGTATGACCAACTGACACCTATTTTCTTCCATCAGTAGATTTAGCAAATGTCATATAGCACATTGAGGCCCATGGTAAATATACAAATAAAGTGTTAAATGACTCTCAAAACAGCATTACATTATTAAACAGTAATGTAACTCAAATGCATAAACCAATTTTACAAAGTAGAATGACATTAGATGTCTTAACAGCAGCACAAAGAGGAACATGTGTGATTATTAAAGCAGAATGTTGCATCTGCATTCCAGATTAAAACAACTATATCAGGATTATTTGCTAATACAAATAACCAAACCACTGCACTTAAAATCTCTACATCGTCACTTAGTGATTGGTTAAACTCCTGATCACAATGTGGACTATGGTCCACAATTAAAAGTCTCTAATCACACTTCTATAAAAAAAATATTTGTTCACTTGTTTTAAAGAGACAGAGAACACCAGTGAGAGGAAGCAGAGAAGAAGAGGGAGAGAACAAATATTCAAGCAGCATGCCTCCTGAGCACAAAGCCTGACACAGGCTTGGCTTTTAGGACCCTGAGATAATCACCTGAATCAAAATCAAGAGTCAACAGCTTAATCAACTTAGTAACCTATGTGCCCCTGCTTATCAGACTTTTATGTGTATTATAATATTAATCCCAATATGTTGTCTTATTTGGTCTCTCCTATTATTGAGATACATGCAAGTAGTTCCTGAGATCTTTAACCAGTCAACAAATGGTCCCATTACTTGAAAAAAATTCACCCCAGTGTCCACTCTGAACTGTACAGCAAAGCCCTTCTATATTAGTTACTTGTAGGGTCAGATACTGACCAATTCCAGTCCTTAGGTAGGGCATAGATATGTTGATTACTTTGATTGTGGTGACTATTAAACAGGTATTTTCATTGGTGTTGTAAATTTTTATACTTCACTTTTTCCTGATAGCTCAACATGTCCAAAAACCAGCCTGGGAGCACTTTGCCCAGGTGACCACATGCACCACTGTGATAAGGTTGGACTTTGTTACGTTTCCCTACTTACTCTCTTTAGATGAGGGCCTAGTGATATTTAAATGCAGAAATTTATTTGTGCCTTTTATTTATGAGTCCCACCTTCACTCCAATTAATGATACTTGCCCATGAGGCTTCCCATTCTTTAGGCTCCCAAACTGCTTATCTGACCCTCTTTCTTGGGGGTTACACTAATAAAGGTAGAGGAAGTGCCTTTTTGATGGTTGCCCTAAGAATATGTGAAAAAAATAAACTCTGTTTTGTTTCCCTGAGCAACCATTGTATCCCCCCCAACTGGGGCTGCACCTCATCGATCATCTTATCAAAGAAAACAAAACACCAAGTGTCCAAAATCAGAACTGCATATGTTAAATATGTGCTTTTTATATATCAACTATCCGTCCATAAAGCTAATTTTAAAAAGAAAATTTCCAAGATATAATATTTTTCTAGTTTTGTCACAAATTTATTTTTATTTATTGTAAATTATTTTCCAATGTACTAATTGCCTTCCTGTATTTTAATAGATGATGATTGTGAGGAATTGGACTGAGATACAATTTTAAAATTTATTTGTTGGAACATTGTCTATGTCTCACTATTCAATAACCTGTCTTTTATTAAAATCAACATGAATATTCTCTATCAAAATGTATTGATATTTCAGTGCTCATATTTGCAATGAGATAGAATAGTTTTATCCTTAAAAGCATAGAAAAGGAAATGTAAGTGGGAAGACAGAGGGGGAAAAAAGACCGAAAGGAGAGTGATTCTGAGGTATTCAGGTTCAGGTAATAGGAAAAGAGCAGAGCCTCGGCAATGGGCTGTAGATCTAAATGACTTCTGAGCTAAATTCCAGAGTAGAGAATTACACAACTGTCCCTCCATCTTACTCACCTGCACCTGGCCAGAAAAGCAGAAGCAAGAGAAGAAGTGTCCTGATGTCCACACATAAAGGTTGCATCCCAGCTGGTGGTCTCAGGGCCGAAAGGTCAGACCTCTGCCCTCCCATGAACTATGATGGGTCCCAGTCTTGAGATCTGGTTCACTTATAGTCACGTTGTTTCTAAAGCACTGTGAACATGATTCTCAAACAGAAAACTAGCTTGTTAAGGCACTCACATCTGGGAAAGTGAAAGCACGAGCTGGACTCTGAACAAACTGACTCATGCCTTCATACATTAAAGGGCCCAATAAGGAAGAATGCTAAAGCAGGATTATCAATCACAGGGTGAAACAAACACCTTACAGAATGATGAAACTTTGATCCTATTATGAGTTTGGTATCAAGAATGGTTTTCTGAATTAGAATTGAAAACTACTTTTTTACTCATTCAAGGAAAATGAAATTAGTGACAATCAAATTTTCGTACTTGGCACAAAGCAAATACAAACTGTGTCACATAATGTAGATGGAAATATACATAATGTATAAATAATGGAAATTCCTGTGCAGAAGTATAGAGGTTGAAAAGATTGCCTATTATTTAATAATTGCCTAGTCCTCCAATTTTAGTAAAGGTCTTGATTACAATTAAAACAAATTAATAGAAGTCATGATTTTCATTTCTTTAAATATTTAATTATTTAAATTAATATATTAAATAATATTTAATTATTTATTATATATAAATAAATTAAAGAAATTGACCTTTCTTTAATAAAAATAATAATACAATCAAATAAATAATTAAAATAAATAAATAAACAAATAAATATTTAAATAATTCCATTAAAAATAATTCGTTGTTTAGTGTGAAACACCTGATAATTCAAAGTATTGTGTGAAACACTGAAACGTTTTAGTACAGCGAGTCTTCTCCTTTGATCCTACATTTTGGGAGCAAAGATGTAAGTAGCTGCGCTGAATATTTTAGCTATAATATGTAAACAAATATCACAAATAAATAGTAAAAATGAAAGTATATTAGTTATATATACACTAGTTATAAAGATGGGCCAAACAGTGTAAATAGGCATGGTTCATAGTTACTCTTTATGAGCCATAGAGTATACACAAATATACAAATATTTATATGAAAATGTATACAGCACCCTTAGCCATATTAATAATATGAAATAAAAGCCTCATGAAATATCACTAAAAATCTGCTATGAAAAATAAAACTTTTTTTTTCTAAGTGACAATGCCACTACTGGGGAAAACACAGGTAAACTGGATCCATCATTCATTGCTATTAAGAATGTAAAATGGCACAGATTCTCTTAAAAATTGCATTTTCTGATAAAAGTAAATATCCAAATGCCACATGCCACTACAATTGCAATTTTTGACAATATTAAGAGTATTCACAATATACACAAGTGCTCATAATACCTTAAGTTGTAATAGTCAAAATTTTGAAGTAATCCTAATGTCCTCCAGTGGATAAGTAATTAAACTGTGACACATCCATAATATTTTATATTGATCATTGATTAAAAAATAGACTGTTGTTACACAAATCAACTTCTATGGATCTCAGTGGAATTACACTGTGAAAAAAGCAATGACAAAAATTACATACTACCTGAGACTATTCATCAAATATTCTTTTAAGGGGCGCCTGGGTGGCTCAGTGGGTTAAAGCCTCTGCCTTCAGCTCAGGTCATGATCTCAGGGTCCTGGGATCGAGGCCCGCATCGGGCTCCCTGCTCAGTGGGGAGCCTGCTTCCTCCTCTCTCTCTGCCTGCCTCTCTGCCTCCTTGTGATCTCTCTCCCTCTGTGAAATAAATAAATAAAATCTTTAAAAAAATATATTCTTTTAAGTACAAATTTACAATAGATAGCATGGTTAACAAGGATAGGAACTAGGAATGGGGTCAAAGGGAAGGGTGGATGAAAATGTGACTAAAAAGGATAACATGAGAGATCTTTATGATGGTTTTACCTTTCTATTTCTTGATCGATGTTGTTACCCAGATTTACACATGGGATAAAATTGCATAAACTGTCCCCTACACACAACCATACACATCAAATGAGCTAATTTAAAACTAGAAAAAGCTGAACAATTTCTGTGGATTGTAGTCAATTCAGTTTCCTGGTTGTATCATTATGTTGGGGTTTTACAAAATATTGCAATAAACTGTGGAGGTGAGTTCTCTACGAAATTTGCTACTATTCACAAATCTATAATTATTTCAAACTACTATATATACATATATATACACATATATATATATGTATATATATATGAGGTATTTAAAGTTTTAAACAAAGGGTATATAAAATTTTATTTATTTATTTATTTGTTTATTTATTTATTTATACATACATACATACATACATACATACAAAATGTAAAATAGGGATATCTGGGTTGCTCAGTCAGTTAAGCATCTGCCTTCAGCTCAGGTCACTATCTTTTGGTCTTGGGTTTGAGCCCTGTAATTTTCCCTGCTCAATGGGGAGTCTGCTTCTTCTGCTTTGCACAAGCTCTCTCTCAGAGACTCTCCCAAATAAGAAAATCACATCTTTAAAAAATGTAAAATTACGAAAGTGAAGGTCACAGGATAATCAGTGATACTATATGATAATAGGATGACTTTTTTTTAAAGATTTTATTTATTTATTTGACACAGAACGAGAGAGAGAGATTACAAGTAGGCAGAGAGGCAGGCAGAGAGAGAGGAGGAAGCAGGCTCCCTGCTGAGCAGGGAGCCCGATGAGGGCCTCGATCCCGGGACGCTGAGATCATGACCTGAGCTGAAAGCAGAGGCTTTAACCTACTGAGCCACCCAGGCGCCCAATAGGATGACTTTATATATAGAAAATAATTGTTCCGGGATTAGATAGAGTATAATATTTAGTGTGAAACATTGAATTGTTTTTAAATCAAATTATTTAATACATTAAGAACAAAATAGGTGTTATCAATAAAATAAGAAAATATACAAATGGCCAACAGACATGTGAAAAAATGTTCCACATTACTTGTCATCAGAGAAATAAAAATCAAAACAATAGGATACCAACTTGCACCAATTAGAACTACCAAAATTAACAAGACAGGAAACAACAAATATTGACAAGGATTTGGAGAATGGGGAACACTCTTACACTGTTGGTGGGAATCCCAGCTGGTATAGCAACTCCAGAAAACTGTATGGTGGTTCCACAAAAGGTAGAAATAGAGCTACTCTATGACCCAGCAATTGCACTACTGGGTATTTACTCCAAATATACAGATGTAGTGAAAACAAAGGGGACCTGCACCCCAACATTCATTGCAACAATGCCCACAATAGCCTTACAGTGGAAGGATCTGAGATGTCCTTCAACAGATGAATAGATAATGATGTTTTTATACATACAATGCTATATTACACATCCATGAGAAAAGATGAATACCTACCATTTGCACAGACATGGATAGAACTGTAGGGTACAAGGTTATGTGAAATAAGTCAGGCAAAGAAAGTCAATTCGCATATGTCTCACTCATATGTGGAATAAACGTTATAGTGCAAGGATCACAGGGCAAGGGAGTGAAACTGAATGGGAAGAAATCAGAGAGGGAGAGAAACCATGAGGGACTCTTGACTTTGTGAAGCAGACAAGGTTGCTCAATGGGTTGTGTGTGGAAAGGATTGGGTCATTAAGGAGGGCACGTGATGTTCTGAGCACTGAGTTTTAATGCAAATGTTGACACATTGAACACTGCTTCTGAAACTAATGATGTGCCTTATATTGTCTAATTGAATTTAAATAAATAAAATAGAAAAAACGGGTTCACTGAAATTAAACACATGATTGTTTAGGATAGATAACTGGAAGGCATGATGTCAGATTTCATAGGAAATATACACATATTAATGTGTGCAGATATAAACGTACTAAGCATTAGTATAATCATGTTAAAAAGTGTTTTTTTAATTTCCAAAAATCCTTGGCTGCTGATGGCTTTTTGGAAAATAGAAGACACACTTGATTTATTAATTGAACATTTTATTTTATTTTATTTTAAGATTTTATTTATTTTCTTAACACAGAGCGAGAGAGAGATTACAAGTAGACAGAGAGGCAGGCAGAGAGAGAGGAGGAAGCAGGCTCTCTGCTGAGCAGGGAGCCCAATGCGGGCCTCGATCCCAGGATGCTGAGACCATGACCTGAGCTGAAAGCAGAGGCTTTAACCCACTGAGCCACCCAGGCACCCTTAATTGAACATTTTATTCATTATTTTCATCGTTTCTGAATTCTTAGCCACACTGATATTTAAAATAAATAAATATACAGAGATACTAGTTTCTAATCTGGCACATAAGGATCTTGGAAGCCCACACTCCCATTATTACATCAAGCAAATAGAAAAAAAAAAACAGTGAAGAAACTAAAAATGAATTATCATTCTTAGGATCTTAAGAAAGTTGATATCACAGGGAAAACAGCTGCCCCTGAATTAGAGACTTACAGGCAGACAGACAGAATCAGTTTACCAAGTAGTAGGCACCGTCCATGGAACAAGGAGAAAAATTTAAACGTGAATAGCTGAGTGATAGATACCTGGGATGGATAATCTTGAGAATTAAAAGCTTATGAAGGGAGAAGAGGCAAGATGGTGGAGGAGTAGAAAAATAAGTATCATCAGGTACCAGAAATTCACCCAGATAAGCTATCGAACTATTCTGAACACCAACATATTCTACAGGAGATCGAAAAGAAGAAGAGCATCAATTCTAGGAACAGAAAATCGACCAAGTTCCAGAAGGTAGGACGTGCAGAGAAGTTAATCTGAAGCGACGGGAAGATAGACCCCAGGGGGAGGGGCCAGTTCCCAGAAAATGAGAAAGCAGCAGAAAACAGAATTGGAACTTTTAGAAGTCAGCTCCACTGAGGGTCTCACACCAGAGGTCAAGCAGGGGGTAAGCTATTGCGAGGACAGTGTTGTCTCAGGATCCACGGGGACACAAAAAGACCAGGGGTGTCTGAGTGCAACAGAGCTACCAGGTATCAGAGAGAAGCCAACGGGAGAGACAGAGGCAAGCTGAGAAGCTGTCTCTCAGCTCGGTGTTACCTTGAGCCATGATCCAAAGCACAGTCGGGCCACTGCTCTTTGAGCAGGGACCCACGGGTGGCAGACCCAGAGATATCCCCTCCTTCCTCCTCTGGGAGGGGCAGCATGGGAGTGGATGCAGGAATCTGCTGGGTTAAGAGGTTCTAAATGGGGCCAGGCACCAGAGATAGAAACGCTTGATCACAGGCCGGGTGAGCTTGGAGCACAGCCAGAGACCAGGGAGACAGGAGGGACTGACTTCTGTTCTCTGAGGGTGCAATGAGAAGTGAGGACCCTGAGCTCTCAGCTCCTCTGGGTCAGAGACTGGGAGGCGGCCATTTTTATTCCTGTCCTCCAACATGGTACAGAAAGAGTTCAGTGAACAAAAGCTCCTGAGAGAAAACCCGAGCTGATTACTTAGTGTGACCCCTGGCAAGGGCAGTGTGATTCCACCTTGGGGAAAGACACTTAAGAATCACAGCAACAGGCCCCTTCCCCAGGAGACCAGCAAGAAAATCCAGCCAAAGCTAAGTTCAAGATTGCTGAGAACTGTGGAACTCTGGAGCTAGGGGAAAGCAACACAGAGAATTAATGGCTTTTAACCCATGATTCTTTAGTCGTTCAAAGTTAAATTCTTTGAATTTTATGTTTTTCTTACTCTTTTCTTTTAATTTTTTTCCTTTGTCCCATTTTAATGTTTTTAACTATTATATCTTATCAGCAATTTTTAATCTTTTTAATTTTTATTGTTATAGTCATATTTTATCCCTTCATTGTATTTAACCCTATTTTTGGTATACATATAGGGTCTGTTCAATTCATCAGTCTAATAAATATAGATGGAGATAGAGATAGAGACAGAGTGAGGGATAGAGATAGAAATAGAAACATAAATAGATAATATAGATATAGATAAAGGATTTTGGGTTTTTTTATTTTTTATTTTTTGTATGATTTTGTTTTTTTTTGCTTTTTCGTATTCTCCCCCTTTCTTTTCTCTCCAGTTCCAGGGCTCTTCTGATTATGTTAGTGTATATTTCTCTGGGGAAACTGATACCCTTTAGTGTTTTGTTCTCTCATCCATCTGTTCTTATCTGCATAAAATGACAAGGTAACAAAAAATCAACACACAAAAAAAGAACAAGAGGCAGTAATGATGTTTAGGGACCTAACCAATGTGGACATTAGTAATATGACAGAACTAGAGTTTGGAATGACGATTATTCAGGTGGTGGCTGGGCTTGAAAAAACATGGAAGCTAATAGAGTGTCCCTCTCTAGAGAAATAAAACCCATTTCTGGAGAAATAAAAGAACTAAAATCTAACCAGGCTGAAATCAAAATAACTATTAATGAGGTGAAATTAAAAAAGGTTGCTCTTACTGCTAGGAAAATTAGGCAGAAGACAGAATTAGTGATTTAAAAGACAAATTGTAAGAGAATAAAGAAGCGGAAGAAAATTGAGACAAACAACTACTAGACCATGTGGGGAGAATTCAAGAGATAAGTAATACCATAAGACAAAATAATATTAGAATAATTGGAATCCCAGAAGAGGAAGGGGGTGGCAGAAGGTATATTGGAGCAGATCTTAATACAGAATTTCCCTAATCTGGCAAAGGGAACAAGCATCAAAATCCAGGAGGCACAGAGAAACCCCCTCAAAATCAATAAAAATAGGTCCACACCCCATCATCTAATAGTAAAACTTACAATTCTTAGTGACAACGAGAATATCCTGAAAGAAGTTCAGGACAAGAGGTCTATAACATGCAATGGTAGATATATTAAACTGACAACAGACCTATCCATAGAGACCTGGCAGACAAGAAAGAACTGGCATGATATATTCAGAGCACTAAATGAGAAGTATATGCAGCCAAGATTACTATATCCAGCTAGGCTGTCATTGAAAATAGAAGGAGAGATAAAAAGCTTCCAGGACAAACAAATACTAAAGGAATTTGCAAACACTAAGCCAGCCCTACAGGAAATATTGAAAGGGGTCCTCTAAGCAAAGAAAGCCAAAAAGAAACATAGACCAGAAAGGAAGAGACACAATATACAGTACCAGGCAACTTACAGGCAATACAGTGGCTCTAGATTCATATCTCTCAAAAGTTACCCTGAATGTAAATGGACTAAATGCTCCTACTAAAAGACAAAGGGTATCAGAATGGATAAAAAAAGACCCATTGATATGCTGTCTACAAGAAACTCATTTTACAAGCAAAGACACCTCCATCTTTAATGTGAGGGGGTGGAAAACAATTCACCATGCCAATGGACAGGAAAAGAAAGCTGGAGTGTCAATCCTTATGTCAGATAAATTAGATTTTAAGCTAAAGACTATCATACGTGATGAGGAAAGACACTATATCATATTAAAAGGATCTATCCAACAAGAAGATGTAACAATTGTAAATATCTATGCCCCTAACATGGGAACATCCAATTATATAAATCAATTAATAACAAAATCAAAGAAACACATTGAGAATAATAGTAGGGGACTTTAACACCCCCCTTACTGAAATCAACAGATCATCAAAACAAAAGATCAACAAGGAAATAAAGGCTTTAAATGACACCCTGGAACGGTTGGACATCACATCTATATTCAGAAAATTCCATCCCAAAACAACAGAATACACATTCTTCTCCAGTGCACATGGAACATTCTCAAGAATAGACCATCTCCTTGGCCAAAAGTCAGATTTCAACAGGTACCAAAAGATTGGGAAAATTCCCTGCATATTTTCACACCATAATGCTCTGAAACAAGAACTCAGCCACCAGAGGAAAGTTGGAAAGAACTCAAATACATGGAGGCTTAAGAACATCCTACTAAAGAATGATTGGGTCAAACAGGAAATTAAAGAAGAATTTAAAAAATTCATGAAAAAATGAAAATGAAAACACAACTGTTCAAAATCTTTGGGACACAGCAAAAGCAGTCCTGAGAGGAAAGTATATAATAATACAAGGCTTTCTCAAGAAACAAGAAAGGTTTCAAGTACACAACCTAACCGTACACCTAAAGGAGCTGGAGAAAGAACAGCAAAGAAAGCCTACACCCAGCAAGAGAAGAGAAATAATAACGATCAGAACATAAATCAATGAAATAGAAACCAAAAGAACAGTGGAAAAAATCAACGAAACTAGGAACTGGTTCTTTGAAAGAATTAATAAGATTGACAAACCCCTGGCCAGACTTATCCAAAAGAAAAGAGAAAGGACTCAATTAAAATAAAAAAAAACCATGAAGGACAGAGGAGAAATCACAACCGACATGAAAGAAATACAAACAATTATAAGAACATATTATGAGCATCTCTACACCAGCAAATTTGACAACCTGGAAGAAATGGATGCATTCTTAGAGGAAAATAAACTACCAAAACTGAACCAGGAAGAAATTGAAGACCTGAATAGACCCATAATCAGTAAGGAGATTGAAGAAGTCATCAAACATATCCCAACAAACAAGGGTCCATGGACAGACGGCTTCCTTGGGGAATTCTACCAAACATTTAAAGAAGAATTAATACCTATTCTCCTGAAACTGTTCCAAAAAATGGAAATGGAAGGAAAACTTACACAAACATTTTATGAGGCCAGCATACCTTGATCCCCAAACCAGGCAAAGACCCCATCAGAAAGGAGAATTACAGACCGATATCTTTGATGAACATGAATGCAAAAATCCTCAACAAAATACTAGCCAATAGGATCCAACAGCACATTAAAAGGATTATTCACCAGGACCAAGTGGGATTTATTACTGGGATGCAAGGTTGGTTTAACATTCGCAAATCAATAAATGTGATACAAGACATTAATAAAAAAAAGAAAAAGAACCATATGATCCTATCAATAGGTTCTGAAAAGGCATCTGACAAAGTATAGCACCCTTCCTTTATCAAAATTCTTCACAGTGTAGGAATAGAGGGTACATACCTCAATATCATCAAAGCCATCTACGAAAAACTCACAGCGAATATCATTATCAAAGGAGAAAAACTGAGAGCTTTTCCCCTCAAGTCAGGAAAAAGGCAGGGCTGTCCACTTTCACCACTGGCATTCAACATAGTACTTGACATCCTAGCCCCATCAATCAGACAACAAAAAGAAATGAAAGGTGATCCAAATCACCAAGGCAGAAGTCCAACTCTCACTCTTTGAAGATAATATGATACTTTATGTGGACAACCCAAAAAGACTCCACTCAAAAACTGCTAGAACTCATACAGGAATTCAGTAAAGGGTCAGGATATAAAATCAATGCTTAGGAATCAGTTGCAATTTCTATATACCAACAACAAAACAGAAGAAAGAGAAATTAAAGAGTCAATCCCATTTACAATTGCACCCAAAACCATAAGGTACCTAGGAAGAAACCTAAACAATGAGGCAAATAATCTGTATTCAGAAAACTATAAAGTACTCATGAAAGAAATTGAGGAAGACACAAAGAAGTGGAAAAAATTTCCATGTTCATGGATTGGAAGAACAAATATTGTGAAAATGTGTATGCTACCAAGAGAAGTCTTCACATTTAATGCAATCCCCATCAAAACACAAGCAGTTTATTTCAATGAAATGGAACAAATAATACTAAAATTTATATGGAACCAGAAAAGACCACGAATAGCCAAAAGAATGTTGGAAAAAAAAAAAAAGCAAAGTTGGCGGCATCACAATTCCAGACTTCAAGCTCTATTACAAAGCTGTCATCATCAAGACAGTATGGTCCTGGCACAAAAGCAGACACATAGATCAGTGGAACAGAATAGAGAGCCCAAAAATGGACGCTCAACTCTATGGTCAACTAATCTTGGACAAAGCAGGAAAGAATGTCCAGTGGGGAAATGACAGTTTCTTAAAAAAATGGTGCTGGGAAATCTGGACAGCCACATGCAGAAAAATGAAACTGGACCATTTCCTTACACCACACACAAAAATAAACTCAAAATGGATAAAAGACCTCAGTGTGAGAAAGGAATCCATATAATCCTTGAGGAGAACACAGGCAGCAACCTCTTCGACCTCAACTGCAGCAACTTCTTCCTAGGAACTTCACCAAAGCAACGGAAGCCAGGACAAAAATGAAGTATTTGGACTTCATCAAGATTAAAAGCTTTTGCACAGCAAAGGAAACAGTCAACAAAAACAAGACACCTGACAGAATGGGAGAAGATATTTGCAAATGACATATCAGATAAAGGGCTAGTATCCACAATCTATAAAGTGCTTCTCAAACTCAATACCCATAAAACAAATAACCCAGTCAAGAAATGGGCAGACATTTCTCCAAAGAAGACATCCAAATGTCCAACAGACACATGAGAAAATGTTCAAATCACTCGGCATCAGGGAAATACAAATCAAAACCACAATGAGATACCACCTCACACCATTCGGTATGGCTAAAACCAACAAATTAGGAAACGACAGATGTTGGCGAGGATGCCGAGAAAGGGGATCCCTCCTACACTCTTGGTGGGAATGCAAGCTGGTGCAGCCACTCTGGAAAATAGTATGGAAGTTCCTCAAAAAGTTGAAAATAGAGATACCCTACAACCCGGCAATCACACTACTGGGTATTTGTCCTAAAGATACAAAGGTGGTGATCCTTAGGAGCACAAGCACCCGAATGTTTATAGCAGCAATGTCCACAATAGCCAAACTATGGAAAGAACCTAGATGTCCATCAACAGAACAACCCGGCAATCACACTACTGGGTATTTGTCCTAAAGATACAAAGGTGGTGATCCTTAGAATTAAATCTTGCCATTTGCAACAACGTGGATGGAACTAGAGGGTATTATGATGAGCAAAATTAGTCAATCAGAGAAAGACATTTATCATATGATGTCTCTGATATGAGGAACTTGAGGGGCAAGGTGGTGGATTTTGGGGGGTAGAGAGGTAAAAATAATGAAAGAAGGGATGGGGAAGGAGACAACCATAAGAGACTCCTTATCTCACAAAACAAACTGAGGGTTACTGGGGTTCATAGGGTATGGATAGTGTAGATGGATTGTGGGCATTGGGGAGGGTTTATGCTTTGGTGAATGCTGTGAAAGGTGTTAGCCTGATGATTCACAGACCTGTACCCCTGGGCCAAAAAAAAAAAGAATAAAGATAAAGAAACCATCAAAATCCTAGAGAACGACAGAGGAACTAACCTCTTCAACCTTGGCCACAGGATCTTCTTGCAAGACATGCCTCTAAAGATAAGGGAAACAGAAACAAAAATTAACATTTTTGGGGCTTCATAAAGATAAAAAGCTTTGTGTGGCAAAGTAGAGTCAACAAAACTAATATGCAACCTGTAGCATGGGAGAATATATTTACAAATGACTTATTAGATAAAGGGCTAGTATCCAAGATCTATAAAGAACTTATCAAGCTCAATACCCAATAAACAAAGAATCTAGTCAAGAAATGGACAGAAGACATGAAATAGTTATTTCTCCAAAGAAGTCATAGAAATTGCAACAGCCACCAGAAAGGATGAATACCCACCATTTACATCGACATGGATGGAACTGGATGGTGCTATGCTAAATGAAATAAGTCAATCAGAAAACAACTCCATTCAGATACTCTGCCCATTTTTCAAATCGGATTTCTTCTGCTTTTTTTGTTAGTGACTTTTAGGAGAACTTTATATACTTTAGGTGTTCATATTTTGCCATATATATGATTTTCAAGTATTTCTCCTATTTAGTAGGTTACCTTTGTCTTGCTGAAGGTTTCCTTCACTGTCCAGAAGTATTTTAGTTTGATAGAATTCTATTTATTATTGCTTCTGTTACCATTATTTCTAGAGTCATAGCCAAGAATATATTGCTAAGACCAATGTTACAGAGTTTAGCACCTATGTTCTCTTCTAGGAGTTTTACAGTTTCAGGTCTTATGTTCTGTCACTTATCCATTTTGAGGTTTTTTTTTTTTGTATGATGTAAGATAATATTTCAGTTCACTCTTTTGCATGTGCCTGATCAGTTTTTACCAACAGTCATTTATTGAGGAAATTTTCCTTCTTTCCATCTCATATCCTTTACTCATTTTTCATAAATTAAATGACCATGTACATTGGGTTTATTCCAGGGCTCTCATTTTCTTTCGAATATTGACGTTAAGGTGTGTGTGTGTGTGTGTGTGCGTGTGTGTGTGTGTGTGTGTGTGTTTACCAGTAGGTTCACATAGTTTTCCTATGTAAATAACAATCTATTTCTAATTGATAGCACCTTAATTTTATTTTTTATTTATTTTTATTTTTTAAAGATTTTATTTATTTATTTGACACAGAGAGGTTACAAGTAGGCAGAGAGGGAGACAGAGAAAGAGGAGGAAGCAGGCTCCCCACCGAGCAGGGAGCCCAATGTTGGCCTCGATCCCAGAACCCTTAGGTCATGACCTGAGCCGAAGGCAGAGGCTTTAACCCACTGAGCCACCCGGGAGCCAATAACATCTTAATTTTAAACATATTCTAAAGCTTTCCCATTTTACTCCTCACAACATTTATTATTTTAATGATACATATTCTACATTTTTATTGCATGCTTCCCTTTACTAATTATTGTAATTTTAGTTAATTTTACTACTTTTTTAACCTTTACTCTTGGTTTATAAGTGACTGACCTTCTACCTTAGTTAAATATTACCAATTAAGTGAGATATTTACTTTTCTATGCTTCCATACTATTATGTAGTGTCTTTTCTTTTGACATAAAGACATCCTTTTAATATATTTTGCAGGGTTAACTTAGTGGTGATATTATTTTTAGCTTTTGCTTTTCTGGAAAGCTCTTAATGTCTCTTTTATTTCTGAGTGGTGCTTTTGCAGGGTAAATTGTTCTTTCTTTCTTTTTTTTTTTAATTTTATTTTTATTATTTGCCCAAGGGGTACAGGTCTG
>LNAC01001851.1:0-15101 GCA_002007465.1 Ailurus styani
GTTCCATAAGGTAATACAGAGCAGCCTAGGTCAGGTCAATCTACCTCTCTGAGCCATCCCAGAGCAGCCCCATCCCTTCCTCTTGAGTTCTAGGGAAAGAGGGATATGTAAGGAGGTCCCACCCCTGGGCTGAAGGAGGTTGCAGGAGAGTGGATACTCTGGTGATCATTTCATGTTCACACCGACGTCATGGTGGGCAGGGTGGAAAGAGGATTCCTGAGGTGACTCTTTCCTGTGCCAGAGAGCATCCAAGGCCCTGAAGCTGTGTCATGTTTCTCTCCTTGGTGGAGGTGTGTGTATACTATGGTGTGGTGTGTCTGGAAAGGGGTCCCCTGGCTCTGAGGACCAGAAAAGGCAACCAGACAGGGCTCTGAGGTCTCCTGCCTGGCTGCCAGGCACTGTCTTTACACAGGAGAGGGGGCAGAAGCTGAATGATGAGATCCTCTGCTCTATCTCCTTGAAGGACAGGAAGGTTCCCCACACTGCCAACAGAGTCAAGTGCTGGCTCAGGGTGAGTGCAGGTGCTAAAGGTACCCAAACCCAAGGGCCCCAATGTGGCAAAAAGGGCCCCACATCTCAAAAGCCAGGCTGCTACTGCCCTGTGCTCTCTCGTAAAGTCCTGCTCCCACATGAATTTGCATCCCCATCTCCTCCCCAAAATTGCCCCCATGGCCTTTCCCCTGCCTTGGCCAGATGCAGAGTCATTGTCCATATATTGGTAGGAATATTAGAAAAGAAACTTTAAACCATGTCTCATCCCATTCATCTACAATCTGTGCTATGCATTTTCTTAACTATTGCTCCCAGGTGTCCCCATTGACCTGACAGTCCTTTCTCACCTTCTGAAAGTCTTGCACATGATTGTGGTGAGTTGGGAGACTTTTACCCAAAGGAACATGGGTCTCATGGTACTATGTCTCTTGCTCTCCCCTTTGATTGTTAAGGAACATAACCCTGGGGCCCCTCCAGGGTCAGGAGCAGGGACCTCATTGTGCTGCACAACATTCCAGAAGACCGGTCAGTTACCAAAGCCATTGCACCCTTCACTGATGCAGGACTTTGATGTGATTCCCTTCTGTTGCCAACTCACAGTGCTGCACTAAACACCTTACATACCCTAATAACCTGAGCCCTTCCACCTAAGAAAACATCTCTGTGCTCTCATCTCAAGAATGGGATATGTTTTCAGAAATCACAGGATCAATGCCATTCATGTTCAGACATTACCTACTTCAATTCCTTGTATGGATGCCCAGAAGATTTTTGTTTTTCCTTAAAGATTTATGGATTGATTGGTTGGTTGAGTGATTTGAGTGAGAGGCAGGGGGAGAGTGGGGAGAAGCAGAGGTATAGACAGAATCCTCAAGCAGACTCTGCCCTAAGTACACAACCCTACGAGGAGCTCAACCTCAGGACATGGAGGTTATGACCTGAACCGAAATCCAAGGCTCTTATGATTAACCCAGTGAAACCCTCAGGTACCTTGTTCTTTTTACTACTGTGGGCCCTCTTGTCTCACCTCTTCCCATAAGTCCCTGAGATCTTGGGGGTTTGGTCTGTGCTACAATCCCAACCCTCCTGGTGGCTACAGCGCTGATTCATGTCTCCTCTGTTTTCACCTCAGGGTAAAAGTTGCTCAACCATGAAGAGGAATGACACCTGTGTGCTAAGGACCAACCAGGCCAACCTGCTAGAGCTGCAAATAGAACAACTGGTGACCACCTTCCTAGGAAGAGACCTCAGCTCTGTCTCCATGTTCCTGGCCACATACAGAAACTTTGTCACCACCCAAGAGGTGTGGGACCTCTTGTTTTCAAAGTGAGCACCCTGCCCCTGACAGCCCAATGGGATTTAGCCACTGCCTGGTTGTGAGTCTTGGCAATGTCCCCAAACTTCCCTGAGCCTCAGTTTGCTCCTCTAACTGGGGCAAAGTTATTATAAGGACTCAGTGGTATCCTTTAGGGAAAGTATGCGTGGGTGCCTGGGGCTGTGGAAAAGTCTGCTCAAGGTGTTGTGGTCATGCTCATTTATCATTGTCCGACTCCTCATGATGAAGCCTCTGCTTCATCCCTCACTATTATTATGGTCTTGAGCTGTGATGTTTTTCCATTTAGAAGGGAGATTTGAGACTCCATCTGGGGTCTGTGCCCTGGATGAAACCAGATCAGGGATCCCTGGGGGTAAGCAGGGGGCTCCAGGCCCACTCAGATACCTGTGATGGGCTGGCTTGAGCCCTTTCATTCATCAAGAATTCAGGAAGCCCCACTCAGTGCAGGTGCTTCTCTAGAAGCTGACTGTGATCCCTACGTAGAACAGACAGCACCCCAGGGCTGCAGACCAGCTGGGGGTCAAACTGTGACTCTAGACACAATGAGAGGTAGCATCCATAGGACATTTCATGTGATGCCCCTGGCCTTCTGTAGATATGGGTGCATTCTCTCCAGCTATGATGAGGTTGGCGGAGCCCAGGAGCAGCAGAACATGTGAGCAAGCTTTGGCTGATACAGGAAGGCCTTCCCTCTCCACCAGGGCAGTGAAGGGACTGTGAGTTGGAGGGGTTGCTGGACCCTCATCCCACATATCTGTGATTGCTCTTTTAGGGTAAAGGTATGAGAGCTTCTTCTGGAAAAAAGGAAGGGATCCTGGGGAGCTGTGCATGGGGTGTGGGCACTGTGGGAGAGCAGAGGGGGCTGGAGGACAGCTTCATCCCCTAAGAGAGTCATTCCCCACTCCCCTTAGCCCTGTCTCTACCCCAATCCTGAGACCCAGAACAGAGGATGTGGGAACCATCACACTCAGCAATCTGTTGGAACCTGGACACTGGGTGCTCAGCAGGTGCTCAGGAGACCTAGTGAGAGCTCAGGGACCAGACATCCCACAGCCTGTGGGAGATTAGTGTCAGTGGAAGGAGACCCACTATTGGCACCTAGTGAATGAGGCAGCACATACATAGGCAAAGGAGGTAAAGTTTGAGGAATTGGGAGGGTCCTGGGAAGGCCTGGCTAGAGACAGAGTCCCTTTGTTCCCTCCTTATTTGGATCTTCACAGAGCAGTGAAGGCAATAAACAGTCCAGACACCACCCCTCCCTGGCCACATGCAGTTGAATTCAAGTGGCTAGTAGACAAGGAGACAGACTGAGGAGTGTGTCCAACTCCCCTGAGAAGGACAGAAATGGTCATGCCATTTATCAAGGACTCCCACTCATAGAGGCTTTTTGCCAGCTTGACCTCTGTGACCAGGCCTGTCTTAGGCAGGACTGCCAGATCACAGCTGAACAAAGAATAGGACTGGTCTCTGAGCTAGGCTGGGGGCCCAGAGGCCCAGGTTCCCACAGGAGTTCCCTGGGACATCTGTATGGGAGGGTGCCCTGTCCTCTGACTCCTATGCCTACCTGTCTATCCTCAGGGCCATCTACTCCATCTTGAGCACATGGTTGGAACAATATCCTGAGGATTTTTTCCAGCCTCCAGAATTTCCCAGCCTGAGGATGCTGTTGGAATATATGGGGCTCAATATGCCAGGCTCATACCTGGAGCTCCATGCCCAGCTTCTGCTCTTACAGCTGCAACACCTTGACCCCACAGAGTGAGAGGCTGTGGATGAGGAGGACTGGGAATGACTGATGTGGGCCTGTGGAGGGGCCACACCAAGGAAGTCTCCATAGAATGCAGTTGGGCCAAGAGCTGTGCATATTCTCAGGTCCCTGTCCCCATGGGCTTCAGTCCAGGGAGACTTACCAGGGATTGGTTCTTGGATGCAGACAACATTGAGTGGTGGAAAAAGTTTCCTTTATGCAGAAGGGACATGGGAAGTCAAACATGCTGATGATACTTTCTGTTCTTGGTGCTACAGCACCAGCCCCAGAGTAAGGTCCTGAACCACCTCAGGAACTCTCCCCAGCTTCCACTGTGGCACAGGCTGCAGCTTCAGAGCCCAAGCTGGCTGAACCCATCACAGCTGCTGGAGCTCACCAATCAGGAAGAGTAGTTACTCCACCTTCTGTGTTGAGGCTTGTGCAGGTGGTAGTCACAGCTCTAATTCATGCTCCTGAACTGCAGGAGCTCCCTCCAACTTTGCCTGACCCGGAGGTCGAGCAGGGTCCAGCCCCTGCTACTGGGGTTGCTGAAGTGCCTGTGCCACCACCTGCTTCAGTGGAGCAACCAGCCTTGGCCTTAAGCCACAGCTCATGCAGGCTGCAGCCCCAAAGGATGTCTTCCCCTCCCCTGTCATTGTTCTCTTTGTATTTTTTGTGTTTTTTATACACCTGTATAATGGCTTAATATATTTTGTTGGGTTTTTTTAAATATTTTATTTATTTATTTGTCAGAGAGAGATTACAAGTAGGCAGAGAGGCAGGCAGAGAGAGAGGAGGAAGCAGGCTCCCCGCCGAGCAGAGAGCCCGATGCGGGGCTCGATCCCAGGACCCTGAGATCATGACCCGAGCTGAAGGCAGAGGCTTTAACCCACTGAGCCACCCAGGTGCCCCTTGTTCTTTAAATAAAGTAGAATTTGAGCCTACATAAAATTTTACTCTGATCCTTTTCAATTGTATATCGAGGTGCTATTAGGTACATTCAGAGTGTTGCACAACCATTTACTTCTAGAACATTTCCATCACAGAGACACCTGTGCTACTAATCAGTCACTGCTCATTCCCTCTCCCCAGTCCCTGTTACCTCTGCTCTTCTCTCTGTCTCTGGTACTTTACCTCATCTGGGATTTTCATGTGCCTGGAATCCTACAATATGGCCTTCTCTGTCTGGCTACAGAACATAAGAGTGACTCATAATTTTTTAAATTTTTAATAAAAATATTTTATTACAAAAGAATGTTCTTGATGGAACAAAGATTATAGGAAGCCCCAAAAGGAAGTATTTTCATTATCTGAAATAGGATTCCCATTTACAAGGATACCTCAAGAGGCAGAAATCACAAGAGAAATGTCTGGGTCCATGAGACACCTTTAAATTCTTTCATTTCCTGGGTAGAACCATGTTTTAACTATTCTAACGTGCGTATTATAGAAATATTAAAGTCACATCTTGAATCTTCGCATTTATTACTAACAAGTCAGGTAACAAAGTAAATAGCTCTTCAAGGTTTTAGCCAGATTATGTTTACTTAATGATTTAAATATGAAGAAAAAAGATACATTCTTTCTTTTTTTTTTTTTTAAAGATTTTATTTATTTATTTGACACAGAGAGAGATCACAAGTAGGCAGAGAGGCAGGCAGAGAGAGAGGAGGAAGCAGGCTCCCTGCAGAGCAGAGAGCCCGATGCGGGCCTCGATCCCAGGACCCTGAGATCACGACCTGAGCCGAAGGCAGAGGCTTTAACCCACTGAGCCACCCAGGCGCCCAAGATACATTCTTTCTACCAAGAAATAATCACCCATAACACATGGTTTCCCTCTTCCAGGCCTTTCCTTCTTAGTGCAGTGGGTGTGTATGCATATGTGTGTGGGTGTGGGTGTGGATATGTGTGAAACGGTGGGGCAGGGAGAGTTCCAGGGCTGGGCTCTTGTTCTACCTAATGTCCCCACAGTGGACAGGCACTGTAGCTCCTATTTCCCTGGGCATTCTCAGTAACAGCACTCAGCAACCCCATCTTTTGAACAATTGAGCCATTTCTAATTATTTGATCTTATAATTAAAGTGATAAGTATGTCTGGGCCATAAATCTGTTTATTATAAGCACAATTTCTGGAACACACTTTATCACATTTTTGGAGTATTGGCTGCACACTACTCTATCTATGCTCATTTATTAAGGCATAGCCTTGTTCCAGAAAAGAGGGACCTCTGAGTCTTTAGATGAGACCTGAAATTATGAGGACAACAAGCTGGCAGTGAGATCATTGAGGTACCTGAGAGTGATCCATAGAGCAAGGAAAATCCTGTGCATACCACCTTCATGTGTCCTCCCCACAAACATCCCTTCTCCCCTTTTTTAAAGATTTTATTTATTTTTTCCACAGAGAGAGAGAGAGAGAGAGAGATCACAAGAGGAAGAGAGGCAGGCAGAGAGAGAGGAGGAAGCAGGCTACCTGCTGAGCAGGGAGCCCGATGTGGAGCTCGATCCCAGGACCCTGAGACCATGAACTGAGCCGAAGGCAAAGGCCTTTAACCCACTGAACCATCCAGGTGCCCCACATCCTTTCTATCTTTATGAAACAAGATGTTAGTTGTAAGTTACCTTCGATACAGACTTGTTTCTCAGAGCTAAGCATATGGCACTTTCCTGATGGTTTCACACATACTTTTAACAATGCTTCTATATTCAGGAAAGAATATGTTAGTTGAAAGTCAGCTTCATACCATGTTGTTCCTTAAAGTTAAGTGTTTGGTACTTCTATTATCCTTTAACACATACATTTAGAAACTTTGATCATCCTGAAACAAAATATTATTTTGAATGTTGTATTTCACACAGATTTGTTTCTCAGAGTTAAGCAGATGGCACTTTCCTTATGCATCACACAAACTTTTGAAAATGCTTCTATCTTCAGGGAAAAAAAATGTTAGTTGAAAGACTTTCTCTATACTGTGGTGTCTTAAACTCATCTCAACGACACTTTCATTATACTTCCATACATACATTTGAAAATTCTTCTATCTCATGCACCAAGATGTTAGTTGAAAGTTGCAGTCTACATAGACTTCTCTCTGAGTTAAGCATTTGGCATTTTCCTGAGGCTTTACAACATAGTTTAGAAAATGCTTCTCTCTTCAGGAAAGAAGATACTTATGAAAAATATTATGGTTTCTCTACACTGTGGTTTCTTTGAGTTTAGTGTATGGCACTTTCCTTACGCTTTTGCACATACATTTGAAAACGCTTCTACCTGAAACAAATTTTAGTGGAAAGCTGCATTCTACACTGACTTGTTTCTCAGAGTAAATATATGACATTTAATTATGCTTTCACACACACTTTTGAAAATTCTTCCATCTTCAGTAAAGAAGATGTTAGTTGGAAGACGGTTTCTATATATTATTTTTTTACTGAGTTAAGTATATGGCGATTTCTTGTGGTTTCCATAGAAACTTTTGAAATGCTTCCATCTTCAAGGAAGATGTTCACTGAAGTACTGTTTCTCTACAGTGTTGTTTCTTAGAGGTAAGTATATTGCACTTTCCTTAGGCTTCTACCTAAACATTTAAAATATTAAACAATGTACTCCAAATGCTGGAAAATATTAACAATATAACAACTTACAGAATAATAGATATAGGAGACCAGAAGGAAAATTGATTAAAACTATTAAATGAACTAATTTTTGACTTAAAAAAAGCAAACCTTTACCATCTTCATGAAACAAAATGTTACTTGAAAATGCATGCTACACAGACTTTTTTCTCAGAGGTAACTACATGCCACTTTCTTATGCTTTCACAAACACTTTTGAAAATTCTTCCATCTTCAGGAAAGAAGATGTAAGTTGAAAGCCATGAGAGACTGTGGACTCTGAGAAAAAACTGGGGGTTTTAGAGAGGGGGGGGTGCGACGATGGGTTGGTCCAGTGGTGGATATTAAGAAGGGTGTGTATTGCATGGAATACTGGTGGTATACATAAACAATGAATCTTGGAACATTACATTAAAAACTGATGATGTACGGTATGGTGACTAACATAACATAACATAACAAAAATAAAAAATAAGATGATTTCTTTCTCCTTTTTTTGAGGATTTTATTGTTTATTTGACAGAGACACAGTGAGAGAGGGAACACAAGCAGAGGGTGTGGGAGAGGGAAAAGCAGGCTTCCCACCGAGCAGGGAGCCTGGTGCATTTCTTGATCCCAGGACGCTGGAATGACTTGAGCTGAAGGCAGACGCTTAATGAATGGGCCACCCAGGCGCCCCAAGAAAGATGATTTCTTAACATTGTTGTTTCTTAGAGTTAAGTATATGGCACTTTCCTTATATTTCCACACATACATTTGAAAATGTTCTATCTTAATGAAACAAGATATTAATTGAAAGTTTTATTCTACATGGACTTTTTTTCTCAGAGTTAAGTATATTGCACTTTTCTTATGCTTTCACACAGGTTTTGTAAATGCTTCTATATTTAGGTAAGCTTATGTTAGTTTAAAAGCCATTTCTCTACAGTGTTCATTCTTAAAGTTAAGTATATGGCATTACCTTAGACTTCCATACATATGTTTGAAGATGCTTTTATCTTCCTGAAAGATGTTCATTCAAAGAGGGTTTCTATACAATGTTCCTTCTTAGACATAAATACATGGCAATTTGCTTTAATCTCTACACATGCATTTCAAAACACTTCATTTTAATTGTATCAAATTCTTTGTGCCTTGAATCCTAGCGTTCAGACCATTTCAGACCCATAGGCCTGTATAGGGTTAGGATGATTACCCCTGAGGTATTTGTGGCCTATCTAATGGCAGTGCAGACATTTGCCACAAAGGCTGAATTGAGGACCAACACTAGGGTGAGTTTCGAGCTTTCCCTGAGGCCTCAGGGGTTGCTGGTGGCTATGGTGAGGGTTCAATTTTCACTGCAATTGTGCTTTCCCTCTGCATTCTGAGAGTTGCATGTGGCACGGTCTCCTCTGTGTTACTGCTTGAGCACTCTGACATCTGCCAGGTGTCCCAAATCCATTGTGCCCTCAGACTGACTGTTCAGGCCACAGACAGTGCTAGGATTAGAGGTCTACTATAGAAATGGTAGGGCTGGGTGGAGCAAGATGGCAGAGGAGTAGGAGACCGATTATCATCAGGTCCCAGAAATTCACCCAGATAGTTATCAAAACATTCTGAAAACCTACCAATTCTACAGAAGATTGAAGAGTAGAAGAGCAGCAATTCTAGGAACAGAAAACCAACCACTTTCCAGAAGGTAGGACGTGCGGAGAAGTGAATCTGAAGCGACGGGAAGATAGGCCCCGGGGGGAGGGGCCGGCTCCCGGCAAGTGAGAGAGCAGGGGAGAACAAAACTGGAACTTTTAGAAGTCTGCTCTACTGAGGGACGTCCCCCCAGAGGCTAAGTGGAGGATGAAGCCCCATGGGGACAGTATGATCTCAGGACCCACGGAGACACAAAAAGACCAGGAGTGTCTGAGCATGACACAGCTCCCAGCTATCAGAGAGGAGAAGCCACCAGGAGAGATGGAGCCAAGCTGAGAAGGTGTGTCTCAGCTCGGTGTAACCTTGGGTCATGTTCCAAAGCACAGTCAGTCCCACGGGTGGCATACCCAGAGAGACCCCCTCCTTCCTCCTCCTGGAGGAGGGGCACAGGAGCACGCTGCAGGAAACTACTGGGTTTGGAGATTCTAAACGGGGTCATGTGCCAGAGATAGAAACGCTTGGTCACAGGCTGGGTGAGCTTGGAGTGTGGCTGGAGACCAGGGAGATGGGAGGGGCTGACTGCTTTTCTCTGAGGATGCACTGAAGAGTGAGGCCCCGAGCTCTAGTCTCCTCCAGGTTGGAGACTGGGAGGCAGCCATTTTCATTCCCATCCTTGAAAGCAGTATGGAAAGTGTTCAGGGAACCAAAGCTCCCGAGAGCAAACCCCAGCTGATTACTTAGCCTTGCCCCCTCCACCTTGGGCACAGACACCTGAGAATCACAGCAACAGGCCCCTTCCCCAGAAGATCAGCAAGAGCATCCAGCCAAGACCAAGTTCACAGATCACTGAGAATGTGGAACTCCAGAGCTAGGGGAAAGCAATGGAGAGAATTCATGGCTTATTCCCCATGATCCTTTAGTTGTTCAAAGTTAAATTCATTGAATTTTATTTTTTTCTTACTCTTTTCTTTTAAATTTTTTCCTCTTTCTTATTTTAACGTTTTTTAACTATTATATATTATCAAAAATTTTTAATCTTTTTAAATTTTCATTGTTATAGTCATATTTTATCCCTTCATTGTATTTAACCTTATTTTTTGTATACATATAGGGTCTGTTCAATTCACCAGTCTAATAGATAGAGATAGAGATAGAAATAGATATAGAGATAGAGTCAGACACAGAGATAGATATAGAAACAGAAATAGATAATATACATATAGATATAGACATAGGGTTTTGTTTTATTTTTGTTTGTTTTTGTTTGTTTTTGGTTTTTATGTATGTTTGTTTTTGGGGGTTTTCACTCTTTATTTTCCCCCCAGTTTCAGGTCTCCTCTGATTAGGTTAGTGTATATTTCTCTGGGTTCAATTCTACCCTTTAGTATTTGGTTCTCTCATCCATCTATTCTTATCTGCATAAAATAACAAGGTGGAAAAAATCACCACAAAAAAAAAAAAAGAAAAAGAGGCAGTAACGATGGCTAGGGAACTAGTCAATGTGGACGTTAGTAATATGACAGAACAAAAGTTCAGAATGACGTTTATCAAGGTGATGGCTGGGCTCGAATAAAAGCATGGAAGATAATAGAGAATCCCTCTGTAGAGAAATAAAAACCCTTTCTGGAGAAATAAAAGAACTAAAATCTAACCAAGTTGAAATAAAAAAAGCTATTAATGAGGTGCAATCCAAAATGGAGGCTCTTACTGCTAGGATAAATGAGGCAGAAAACAGAATTAGTGATTTAGAAGACCAAATGACAGAGACTAAAAAAGCGGAGGAAAAGAGAGACAAACAACTACAGGACCATGAAGGTAGAATTCAAGAGATAAGTGATACAGTAAGATGAAACAATATTAGAATAATTGGGATCCCAGAAGAAGAAGGGGGGAAGGTATATTGGAGCAAATTGTAGTACAGGATTTCCCTAATTTGGCAAAGGGAACAAGCATCAAAATCCAGGAGGCAAAGAGAATGTCCCTAAAAATCAATAAGAATAGATCCACACTCCGTCATCTAACAGTAAAACTTGCAAGTCTCAGTGACAAAGAGAAAATCCTGAAAGCAGATAGGGACAAGAGGTCTATAGCATACAATGGTAGAAATATTAGAATGGCAGCAGACCTATCCACAGAGACCTGGCAGGCCAGAAAGAACTGGCATGATATATGAGAAAAATATGCAGCCAAGAATACTATATCCAGTGAGGCTGTCACTGAAAATAGGAGAGATAAAAAGCTTCCAGGACAAAAAGAACTAAAGGAATTTGCAAAGCCAGACCTACAGGAAATATTGAAAGGGGTCCTCTAAGCAAAGAGAGCCTAAAAGAAAAATAGACCAGAATGGAAGAGATACAATATACAGTAACAGCCACCTTACAGAGAATACAATGGCTCTAAATTCATATCTCTCAATAGGTACCCTGATTGTAAATGGACTAAATGCCTCAACTAAAGGACACATGGTATCAGAATGCATTAAAAAAAGACCCGTCAATATGCTGTCTACAAGAAACTCATTTTACACACAAAGACACCTCCAGATTTAAAGTGGGGGGGGGGACAATTTACCATATCAATGGACATCAAAAGAAAGCTGGAGTGGCAATCCTTATATCACATAAATTAGATTTTAAGCCAAAGAATATCATAAGAGATGAGGAAGGACAATATATCATAATTAAAGGATCAGTCCAACAAGAAGATCTAACAATTGTAAATATCTATGCCCCTAACATGGGAGTAGCCAATAATATAAACCACTGAATAACAAAATCAAAGAAACACACTGACAATAATATAAAAATAGTAGGGGACATTAACACCCCCCTTACTGAAATGGACACATCATCGAAGCAAACGATCAACAAGGAAATAAAGGCTTTAAATGACACCCTGGACCAGTTGGACATCACAAACATATTCAGAACATACCATCCCAAAACAACAGAATACACATTCTTCTCTAGTGCACATGGAACATTCTCCAGAATTGACCATATTCTGGGTCACAAATCAGGTCTCAACAGGTACCAAAAGATTGGGATCATTCCCTGCTTATTTTCAGACCATAATACTTTGAAACTAGAACTCAGTCACAGGAGGAAAGTTGGAAAGAACTCAAATACATGGAGGCTAAAGAAGATCCTACTAAAGAATGAATGGGTCAACTGGGAAATTAAAGAATAATTTTAAAAATCCATGGAACCAAATGAAAATGAAAACACAACTGTTCAAAATCTTTGGGATGCAGAAAAAGAAGTCCTGAGAGGAAAGTATATAGCAATGCAAGCCTTTCTCAAGAAACAAGAAAGCTCACAAGTACACAACCTAACCCTACACCTAAAGAAGCTGGAGAGTAAAGAGCAAAAAAAGCCTAAACCCAGAAGGAAAAGAGAAATAATAAAGATCAGAGCAGAAATCAATGAAGTAGAAACCAAAAGAACAGTGGAACAAATCAACAAAACTAGGAGCTGGTTCTTTGAAAGAATTAATAAGATTGACAAACCCCTGGCCAGACTTATCCAAAAGAAAAAAGAAAGGAATCAAATTAGTAAAATCATGAATGAAAGAGGAGAGACCACAACCAACACCAAGGAAATACAAACAAATACAAGAACATATTATGAGCAACTCTAAGTCAGCAAATTTGACAATCTGGAAGAAATGGATGCATTCCTGGAGACACATAAACTACCAAAACTGAACCAGGAAGAAATTGAAGATCTGAATAGACGCATCACCAGTAAGGAGATTGAAGCAGTCATCAAAAATCTCCCAACAAACAAGAGCCCAGGGCCAGACGGCTTCCTAGGGGAATTCTACCAAACATTTAAAGAAGAATTAATACGTCTTCTCCTGAAAGGGTTCCAAAAAATAGAAATGGAAGGAAAACTTCCAAACTCATTTTATGAGTCCAGCATTACCTTGATCTCCAAACCAGGCAAAGACCCCATCAAAAAGGAGAATTACAGACCAATAACTTTGATGAACACAGATGCAAAAATCCTCAACAAAATACTAGCCAGTAGGATCCAAGAGCACATTAAATGGATTATTCACCACAGCAAAGTGGCATTTATTCCTGGGATGCAAGGTTGGTTTAACATTTGCAAATCAGTCAATGTGATACAAGACATTAATAAAAAAAAAGAACAAGAACCATATGATCCTCTCAATAGATGCTGAAAAAGCATTTCACAAAGTACAGCACCCTTTCTTGATCAAAACTCTTCACAGTGTAGGCATAGAGGGTACATACCTCAATATCATCAAAGCCATCTATGAAAAGCCCTCAGCGAATATCACTCTCAATGGAGAAAAACTGAGAGCTTTTCCCCTAAAGTCAGGTACATGGCAGGGCTGTCCACTATCACCACTGCTATTCAACATAGTACTAGAAGTCCTAGCCTCAGCAATCAGACAACAAAAAGAAATAAAATGCATCCAAGTTGGCAAGGAAGAAGTCAAACTCTCACTCTTAGCAGATGATATCATACTTTATGTGGAAAACCCAAAGAACTCCACTCCAAAACTGCTAGCACTCATACAGGAATTCAGTCAAGTGTCAGGATATAAAATCAATGCACAGAAATCTGTTGCATTTCTATATACCAACAACAAAAGAGAAGAAAGAGAAATTAAAGAGTCGATCCCATTTACAATTGCACCCAAAACCATGAGATACCTAGGGATAAACCTAACCCAAGAGGCAAAGAATCTGTATTCAGAAAACTATAAAGTACTCATGAAAGAAATTGAGGAAGACACAAAGAAGTAGAAAAACATTACATGCTCATGGATTGGAAGAACAAATATTGTGAAAATGTCTACATTACCTAGAGCAATCTACACATTTAATGAAACCCCCATCAAAATACCAGCAATTTATTTGAAAGAAATGGAACAAATAATCCTAAACTTTATATGGAACCAGAAAAGACCCGGATTAGCCAAAGGTATGTTGAAAAAGAAAACCAAAGTTGGTGGCATCACAATTCCAGACTGCAAGCTCTATTACAAAGATGTAATCATCAAGACAGTTTGGTACTGGCACAAAAACAGACACATAGATCAGTGGAACAGAATAGAGAGCCCAGAAATGGACCCTCAACTCTATGGTCAACTCATCTTCAACAAAGCAGGAAAGAATGTCCAGTGGGAAAAAGACAGTATCTTCAAAAAATGGTGTTGGGAAAACTGGACATCCACATGCAGAAAAATGAAACTGGATCATTTACTTAGACCACACACAAAAATAGCCTCAAAATGGAGAAAGGCCTCAATGTGTCCATCAAAATCCTTGAGGACAACACAGGCAGCAACCTCTTCGACCTCAGCCACAGCAACTTCTTCCTAGGAACATCACCAAAGGCAAGGGAAGCAAGGGCAAAAATGAACTATTGGGACTGCATCAAGATTAAAAACTTTTGCACAGCAAAGCAAACAGTCAACAAAACCAAACGACAAATGCCAGGATGGGAGAAGATATTTGCAAATGACATATCAGATAAAGGGCTGGTGTCCAAAATCTATAATGAGCTTCTCAAACTCAACACCTATAAAACAAATAACCCAGTCAAGAAATGGGCAGAAGATGTGAACAGACATTTCTCCAAAGAAGACATCCAAATGCCAACAGACACATGAGAAAGTGCTCAACATCACTGGGCATCAGGGAAATACAAATCAATACCACAGTGCTACATCACCTCACACCAGTCAGAATGGCTAAAATCAACAAGTCAGGAAATGACAGATGTTGGCGAGGATGCGGAGAAAGGGGAATCCTCCAACACTGTTGGTAGGAGTGCAAGCTGGTGCAGCCAGTCCGGAAAACAGTGTGGAGATTCCTCAGAAAGTTGAAAATAGAGCTTCTCTACAACCCAGCAATCACACTACTGGGTATTTACCCTAAAGATACAAAGGTAGTGATCCTCAGGGGCACGCGCACCCGAATGTTTATAGCATCAATGTCCACAATAAGTGAAACTATGGAAAGAACCTAGATGTCCATCAACAGATAAATTCATAAAGAAGTGGTATATATATACAATGGGATACTATGCAGCTATCAAAAGAAAAGAAATCTTGCCATTTGCAATGATGTGGATGGAACTAGAGGGTATAATGCTGAGCGAAATAAGTCAATCAGAGAAAGACAATTATCATAGGATCTCACCGATATGAAGAACTTGAGGGGCAGGGTGGGGGGTTGTTGGGGGATAGGGAGGGAAAAATAATGAAACAAGATGGGATGGGGAAGGAGACAAACCATAAGAGACT
>LNAC01001851.1:15333-58377 GCA_002007465.1 Ailurus styani
CACAGCAAAGGAAACAGTCAACAAAACCAAAAGACAACTGACAGAATGGGAGAAGATATTTGCAAATGACATATATAATCCTGATGATTCACAGAGCTGTACCCCTGGGGCAAATGATAATAATAAAAATAAATTAGTGTTAAAAAAAAAGAAATGGGCAGAAGACATGAACAGACATTTCTCCAAAGAAGACATCCAAATGGCCAACAGACACATGGGAAAGTGCTCAANACTCGGCATCAGAGAAATACAAATTAAAACCACAGCGAGATACCACCTTACACCAGTGGGAATGGCTAAAATCAACAAGTCAGGAAATGACAGATGTTGGTGTGGATGCAGAGAAAGGGGAACCCTCCTGCACTGTTGATGGGGATCCAAGCTGGTGCAGCCACTCTGGAAAACAGTATGGAGGCTCCACAAATAGTTGAAAATAGAGCTACCCTATGACCCAGCAATCACACTGCTGGGTATTTACCCTAAAGACACAAAGGTAGTGATCCTCAGGGGCACGTGCACCCGAATGTTTATAGCAGCAATGTCCACAATAGCCAAACTATGGAAAGAACCTAGATGTCCATCAACAGATGAATGGATAAAGAAGATGTGGTATATATATACAATGGAATATTATGCAGCTATCAAAAGAAACGAAATCTTGCCATTTGCAACGACATGGATGGAACTGGAGGGTATTATGCTGAGCGAAATAAGTCAATCAGAGAAAGACAATTATCATATGATCTCTCTGATATGAGGAACTTGAGGGGCAGGGTGGGGGGTCGTGGGGGGTAGGGAGGGAAAAATAATGAAACAAGATGGGATGGGGAAGGAGACAAACCATAAGAGACTCCTAATCTCACAAAACAAACTGAGGGTTACTGGGGGGTGGGAGGGTAGGGATAGGGTGGATGGGTTATGGACATTGGGGAGGGTTTGTGCTTTGGTGAATGCTGTGAAAGATGTAAGCCTGATGATTCACAGACCTGTACCCCTTGGGCAAATAATAAAAATAAAATTAAAAAAGAAAAGAAAAGAAAAGAAATTGTAGGGCTTATTTAAAGGCAGCGTAGAGACCTGCCCTGGGAACTCAGCTGAGGGCTAGCATTAGGGCAAGTCTCTGACTTCTGGTTTTGGTCTCAAGGGACTTGTGATAGTTAGGATTTTCACTAGAATTATATTCTCCCAATAGATCTTAGGACTTAACATGTGGCACTCTTTCCTCCCATGATTCTGACTGAGTAGTCCGGCAGGGGCTAGGTGTTTCAAATCCATTGTAACCACAGACTTAAGGTTCGGGCCCTTTAAAAATGATTGGCCCTGTGTAGGGTTAGGATGAGTGCCTGGAGGTAGTTGGAGGCAATAGGATGGCAGTGCAGAAAATAGCCCTGATGGCTGAGTTGAGGACTTGCATGAGGGTGAATCTTGGCTTCCAGTAGGGCCTCAGGGGTATGCAGAGATTAGATTTTCGCTAGAAGATTGACTCCCCTTACATTCCAGGGGTTGCATGAGACACCCTTTCCCTTTGTATTCCTGTTTGAGTAGTCTGGTGTTGGCCAGTGTCCCAAAACCTTTATGCCCTTAGTCTTAGGGTTTAGTCTGGCCAGTGCCACAGCAAAGACTAGGGTTATGGTTCCAGTCCAGAAAGAATAGGATGAGATTTTATGGTAGTGTGGAGATCTGCCTTGAGGCATGAGTTGAGGGCAAGCTTTAGCCTGAAGCTCAGGGTTTGGATTTGGTCTCGGGACTAGGCTCATCAGGGGTAGAGGATGATCTTTTCACCAGCATCATGCTATTAACTCCACCTTGGTGATTACCCATAGCATGGCTTGCATCTGCATTGTTGGAGGATTTCTCTTGTGCCAGTCCTGTGTCCCAAGTCCAGGAAGGCAAGAGCCTTTTCTAGGGATAAGGTAGAATCTGAGAAATAATAGGCACCTATGTGATGGTGGTGCAAAGAAGTGCCCCGAGGGCTGAGTTGAAGTCTAGCATTAGGGTGAGAATCAGGCGTCCCATGTGCCCTCAGGGAGATGCACCTAGTGTTTCTGAGGCATGGTGTCTTCACTAGAATCATCATAAAAAGCAACATCTTTGAGGGGAGTGGTCACAGGTTTCATGGCTTACTTCTTCATTCTTGCCTGATTCACCTGGCATTTCTCAGGTGTCCAAAATGCATTGTAGCCTCACAAATAGGGTTTAGTCCAGGTCAGGGCCACATCGAGAGCTAGGGTTTTTGTTATAGTCTTGAAAGTTAGGGGCCTATTGGATGGCTGTGTAGAGTCCTATCCTGTGAGCTGTCATTAGAGTGAGCCTCAGGCTTCATGTTTGGCCTCAGAGGGATGTTCATAGTGTTGTTGAATTTCAGGTTTTTGGCTCAAATCCTGTTGTCCAACAAACACCAGGGGTTGCAATGTCATGGTTTGCTTCTGTGTTCCTGACTCATTAGTATGTCTTCAGTCAGGTGAGCCAAATCCACAGCACCTTCAGAACTAGGGTTCATGCACAGTTAGTTCCAAAGCCAGGGCTAGGGTTAAGATTATGGTCTGAGTGGTAGATGGGGCCTACCCAATAGCATTGTGGAGGCCTGCCCTGAGCCTATGTTGAGGGTGAGCTTTAGGCTGAAGCTCGGGGTTAGAGTTTGGTCTCAGGGACTAAGCCCATTGTGGGGTAGAGGGTCATGTTTTTGCCAGCTTGACTGCATGGCTTCCTTGTGAATTAATCAAGGAATAGTGCTGTGCCAGTCTTGTGCCCCAAATCCTGCCATGTTCAGACTTAGCATGAGGGCACTAGGAGGGCCAGAACTATTCCTAGGTATAGAGGAAAAATCCAGGATGGTAGACACCTACCTGATAGCAGTGTGAAGTGCCCCAAGAGCTGATTTGAAGGGTATCATTAGGGTGAGCATCTGCCTTCCCATTCAGCCTTCGCTTTACCATGTTCTCCAGCAAAATACCTGGGGTTTGCAAGTCACAAGGTTTCCTTTTTTGTTCTTGCCTAATTACCCTGGCAATTCCCAGGTGACGAAAATCCACCAAAGCTTCACAACTAGTGTTCAGGATTGTTCACGGCCACATCTAGTGTTAGGGTTGGAGTTATAAGCCCAAAGACTTTAAGGGACAATTGCATAGAGTGCAGTGTCCTATTTGGCAGGCTGAGTGGAGGAGTAACTTATTTAACCATGGGGATGCTCACTGTGTTGCTGTGTTTCTGGGTTTTAGTGGTTCCTGCATAGTCATTTCCACCTCCACAACTATGTTTCAGGTTACTGTGCAGGGACTGGAAGGAGTCTATCCAATGGCACTCTGGAGACAAGAATGAGGCCTGAGTTGAGGACAAGCTTTAGCATAAACCACTGGATTAGGGTATGTTCTCAGGGACTAGGTCCATTGTACGATAGAGGGTCAGGTTTTTGCCAGCATCATGTTATTGGTCCCCCCATGGTCACTGCCCATGAGATGCATTATGTCTGCATTCTTGCAAGAATTGTCCTGTGCCATCCTTGTGTCTCAAATCCATCATTTCTCAGACTTTGCATTTGGGCCTACAGAGGGCCAGAGCCATGCCAAAGGTTTGAGTGAGAATGTGGAGATGTAGGCACCTAGATGATAGCTATATGGAGAAGTGCTATGCGGGCTGAATTGAAGGCTACCATTTCACTGAATATGACTCTTCATTTGGCCTCAGGAGGACACATTGCTCCTAAAGATATAGTTATTTTTTAACTACACCAATGGTCTCCTGCCACATCCCACGGGTTCCAAGTCACACGTTTTTATCTTTGCTCTTACCTGATTTGTCATATTGTTAAGTGTCCAAAGCCCTATGTAGCCAAACAAATATGGTTCAGGTGTCATCAGGGCCACCTTCAAGGCTAGCATTTGGATTACAGGGCCAAAGAAGTGAGGGGATAATTGCATGGCAGTGCAGAGTCCTATTGTGGGGGCTGAAAGGGGGGCAGTTATTAGGGTAATACTTAAGCTTCATGTTTGGCCAAGGTGAGACTCAGTGTGCTGCTTAGTTTCTGGATTTTGTCTCAAAACCTGCTGTGCAGCAATGGCAATGCCTGCATGAGGCACAGTTTCCTACTGTGTTGCTGACTGATATCTATCCTTTGTTAGGTAGGCCAAATCCACTGCTCCCTCAGGGCTGCATTTCAGGTATAGTCAATTCCCCAGCTACTGCGCTAGAAAGGGCTTATCCGATGGTACTGTTGAGACCACTCCTAAGGTGTGAAAAGAGGGTCAGTTATAGGGTGAAGTGCATGGTTAGTCCATTCTTTGGGGTTAGCCTTACCTCTGAGGGTGAGAGTTAAGTGAAAATCATGCTATTAACTCTACGCAGGTAGTAGGCCATGGCAAAGGTTTCTACAGCATTCCTGGAGAATTTGTTCTGCACATCCATGTATCCCAATGCCTGTTTTTCCATAGAACAAGAATTCGATTGAGAGAGTAAAACTGCCATGGCAAGGTGTAGGGTGAGAATCAGGGGGATGAGAGGCACATTTCAGAAAGCTGTATGTGGAAGGGCCCCAAGGGTGAGACGAGGACTGCCTCAGGGGTGGGGTGGGCATCTTTCTTCCCACTTGTCCTCAGGGCAACACTCGCTGTGCTCCGGGTGTAGGGGACTTTGGCATGGATCATGGACCCCAGCAACATCCAGGGGGGTTGGAAGTCGCATGGTTTCCTTCCTTAGCATGCCTGGCCACATAAGCCTCCTGTTGATCAGGTGTCCCACAGCCATTGTCGCCCCCGTCAGACTTGAGTCTGCTCAGTGCCACAGCCTGGGGAGGGTTGCAGTTTGAGCCCCGAAAGCCTGAGGGTGCAATTGCACAGAAGGGCAGAGTCATGACCCGGATCTGAGTGGAGTGCTGGCATGAGGGTAAGTCTCAGGCTTCGCATTTGCTTAGGGGGCTGCTTGTTGTTTGGCTGAGTTTCTGGTTCTTGTTTGGAAACCTGAGGTGCAGCAACTGCCGAGGCTGCCTGAGGCATGGTCTCTCCCTGGGTTCTCGCCTCCCTCTCTGACCTCGGCTGGCAGAGCCAAACCCAGGGCTCCCTCAGGGCTAGGCTGTGGGCACAGTCATATCCACAGCCAGGGCGATAGAAGTGGGGAATCCAATGGCACTGTGGAGACATCCCTGAGGCCTGAGGTGAGGGTTAGCTGTAGGGTGGGGTGCATGCTTAGGGTGTGGCCTGGGGTTCTGTCAGGCCCCACGTGGGAACGAGGGGCAGGTGTTTGGCCAGTGTCATGCTCTTAGCCCCACCCCGGTGGTCACCCGTGGCTGGAGTTGCTTCAGACTTCTTTGCCCGTCTGTGGTGTCCCCCTTGTGCCCAAAGCCCGTCATTCTTTGGGCTTTGATATAGGGCCCCAGGAGGGAAAGGGCCCTGCCCAAAGGTAGGGTGAGAATCTGGGCCATGGTACACAGCTCATATGTGTCAGTGGGGGATGGACCTCGTCTTTTGAGTTGAGGCTTAGCAGGAGTCCCAGCGTCTGAGTTCCAGTGTGACCTCGGGGAGAGGCTGCTTCTGTTCCCTGTGTATATATAGCACCACCCGTGGAGCCACAGAAGGCAACCGTGTCCACCAGGGTGTCTAGTTGCATGGTTTCCTTCTTTGTTCTTGCCAGTTTAGCATGGCCCTTCCCAGGTATCTGAAATCCATTGTCACCTCCCAAGTGTGGATCAGTTTGGTCGCGGGCTGCATCCAGGGCAAGCGTTTGGGTCATGGTTCTGAAGTTGTGAAGGGCCATCTGGACGGCAGTACAGAGACGTCCCGTGAGGGCTGAGTGGAGGGTCTCCGGTGTCCAGTGTGGCCTCAGGGGGACGCTCCCAGTGTGGCAGAGTTTCAGGTATGGGGCTTCTTCCCTGTTGTCTGGCAGTCCACGGCAGTTGGACAGAGCATGCTTTCATCTTCCTGACCGGTGAGCTGAGTCCAATGCATGCTCCCTCATAGCTATATTTGGGGCAGCAACAGGCATGACTCCATGTGGTTCCGTTTTCCTTCTGTTCTCCTGGGGAACTAAGTAGGAGGCGCTAGTTAGGAGGCAACTAGCTCCATGAGCTGACCAAGAGGTGCCTGATGGTGGAAAGCAAGAAATAGGCTTAGCAACTGCCTTCTGATTTGGACTCAGGGAGATGCTCTTTGTGTCCTTGAAGCATAGGCTCTTCACTAGCATTGTGGTCACCTGTAATGTCCACAGGCATTCCAAGTCCCTCGCTTCACATACCTCCTGTTGCCTGATTTGCCTGGTGTTGTCCATGGGTCAATTAACCATGTTAGGCTTGCCCTTGGGTTAGATCCTGGTCAGGGAGACATTGAGGCCCAGGTTTGTGTGCCAGTCCTGAAGATTTGAGGGACCTAAATCAATGGCAGCGATGAGTCCTTGAGTCCTGAGGATGAATCAATGGCTAGCTAGTGTGTGAGGCTCCAGATTTGGGTTTGGCCTGTGGATGGTGGGGGGGGGATCCCTCCAAGTGTGGTTTTGATTCCACGTTTCTGGCCAGAGTCCACTTCTTCAGAAACTCCCAGGGGCTGCCAGTGGCACAGATTACTACTGGTTTCCTCACCATTTCATGTGGCTTTGGCCAGGTGCTTCCATCCATTGGGACTCAGATCTAGGGTTGGCAACCAATGAGTTCCACAGCCAGGACTACTGTCAGGGTTCAGGTCGGGGAGATGGTTGGAGTCAATCCCACAGTGGGGCCATGCTCTGGGGAGACACGAGTTCAGGGTGAGCTTTCTCAGAGTTTCTCAGATGGTAAATGTAGTGCTCTTTTGCTTATGCAACCCCAGAAGCCGTTGAGCATCTTTCTGTCTTCTGGAAGGAGGATGTCATAGTGAGGGATGGCTTCCATTCAGCCTCGTCTCTTCTGGAAGGAGAATGTCATAGTAAGGGACCGCTTCCATTCAGCTTTCACTCTTGGAGTGATGGGACCCCATTTTGTTATAACTCCTCCAATACGTCTAAGAACATGTCCTTCTTCAGGTAGGGAAGCATTAGTTCGTAGCCACCTTCTACACAGACTGAGTTCTCACGGCTAGGGAAGAGGATGGCATTTTCATTAGGTGTTCAGACATCTTATTAAAAATCACCTCTGCAATCTGAAACAAAGAACCAGTCTGCAATGACTGGGCCATCAATCCTAAGTATAAGGAATCTTTTTGTTCCACTCTGGCACAGACTAGTGGAAATGATTCTCTTTCCAGAGAGGAAGAACTTAGTTGGAGGACAGTTTCACCAAGGTTTCTCAGGGTTCAGTGACGGGCAACTCCCGTTAGGCTGCCACTCTAAGACACGGAAATGCTGCTGTGGCAGTCTTCCTAAAAACGAGATGTGAGCCCAGGCCTGCTGTGCACACGGATTCGTTTCTCAGGGTGGAGCAGATGGCCCTGTCCCATTCAAGCTCTCGCAGACCTTTATGTGTCGGCTTCCGTGAAGACTCAGAACTCCTCAGTTGAAGGCTGTTCTCTCCCATTGCTGGTGCTTCACCTTTGGGGGTTTGAGCTCTCCTTATGCTTCCAGGCAGTAAGAGCACTTCTCTCTTCTGGCGACCATGCATGCGCCATCTTCTCTCTGCACTTGTTTCTCAGAAGGGAGTGTATGGATGGCCTTTTCCTTACCCTTCCATGCACAAGTTTGGAAAGGCTTCTCTGTGGGGGATGGAGGACGTTCACTGAAGGAGAGTTTCACGACCATCTTGTTCATCTAAGAGAAGTACAGCACACTCTCCCGATGCATTCAGAGGCAGGGCCAGAGCGACGGCTCGGGTCGGGCTGTGAAACTGGGCACTGTTGGGCACCTATGCGGCTGCCTTGTGGGCACCGGGAGGAGGGCTAGCCCTGGGTGAGCGGCTAGAATCCAATTTGGCCTAGGTGTGCTTCCTCCTCCTGAGCTTTCAGTCTTCACTAGTGTTACGGTGCCCAGAAATATCCCAGGGAGGGCACTCTAAGCGCAAGAGCAGCCTGGCATCACCAAGGTGTCCAAAATCCACTTTTGCCTCACGATGAGGGTTCCAGGACTGTCAGGGCCATGTCCAGCCCAAGGGTTGGCATGCCAGTCCTGAAGACGCCATTAGTCAAGTCGGTCACATGGCGGAGTCCCATCCTGAGTGGGGCCCTGAAGGCCACAGAATTATGGTGAGACTTGGGCTTCAGCTGTGTCCACGGGGCTGGGGGAAGGGGTGGCCAAGTTTCTGAGTTTCCGGTGGCTGTGGGCCCCAGCCCCAGGGGCTGCAGATGTGTCCTTGAACGATGAGGGCAGCACGGGTTTGGAGAGACGTTTCCATGGCACCCTTAGAACAAGGGTTCTGACACAGTCAGATCCACAGCCAGGGCTAGGGCTCCAGTCCCGGTCCGGGAAGTGTGACTCTACTACCCACCCCCATAGCAGTTCGGAGCCCTGCCCTGCGGCCCAAGCGGAGGATGAGCCTCTGGGCTTAGCTCACAGATGGAGTGGGAGACTCAGGGATGAAGGCCGTCGTGGGATCGAGGTGCAGAGTTTCCCCAGAAGCATGCCTTCTGCTCCACCCTTCATGCTTGCCCCAGGCTCCCTTGGTCCTCGATTGCTGGAGGGCGAGTCCCACATCAAGCCTGTGTCCCAGATCTCTTCGGTCTTCTGACACCTTTCGGGCCCCCAGAGTGCCAGAGCCAAGCCGAGGTTTACAGGTGAGAATCCAGAGATAGGAGGCACCTAGATCCCAGCACTGCCAGGAAGGCCCCTGAGGATTGGTGGAGGGCAAGCAATAGGGTGAGTGACTGCCTTCCCATTTGGACTCAGGGGGATGCCCCTAGTGTCCCTGAAGCGTAGACTCTTCGTTAGCATCATGGTCACCCACAATGTCCACAGGCATTGTGTGTCCCTCATGTCACCTCCTTGCCCTTGCCCTTGCCCTTGCCTGATTCACCGGGCCTTACCTGGGCATCCATTATATGTGTTAGGTCCAGGACAGGGAGATATCTAGGCCCAGGGCTTGGGTACCCATCCAGGAGAGGCGACCGACCCAAATCGATGACCACACAGAGTCCTCGTGTCCAGTGTGATGCAGGGAAGGTTAGCTAATGGGTGAGGCTGTGGCTTCGTTTTGGCATGAAGGGGAGGGGCAGGTGACCCCGAGTGTGGTTTCAATTTGGGGTGTTTGGCCAGAGTCCTCTTGTCCCAAAAGAACTGGGGGTTGCTAGCATATCCATTTCCTCCAGGGAGCCTCAACGATTCGAATGACATCAGCCAGGCACGTCTGAGCCATTGCACATTGAGAACCACTTTTGGGGACCAGTCAGTTCCACAGCCTGGGCTCCTGTATAGGTTGCTCCAGGGGAGTCAGTTGGTGTCGACCCCACGGCAGTGTGAGGCCCTGCTCTGAGGCCCGGGTTCAAGGCAAGCTTTCTCAGAGTTTCTCAGACGGTTCTGTGTAGGGCCCTTTTGCTTGCACTTCATCCCAGGTGGGCGCAAGCATGTCTTTGTCTTCAGGCAACAGGATATCATAGTGAGACAAGACTTCCCTTCAGGCTCCTCTCTTGGAGTATAGGCTATTGTGCTTTCTTTAGGCTTCCTTCCATACATCTGAGAACACGTCCTTCTTCGGGCAAGGAAGTGTTAGTTGGTAGTCGCCTTCTGCACAGATGGAGTCCTCACAGGCAGGGAAGGGGAGGGCATTTTCCTTAGGCCATCCTGCATCTTACTGAAAATGCCTCCACCTTCCTGAAACAAAGAAGTAGCCTGCACACATTGGGACCCTCCAACCTAAGTATATGGAGCCTTTTCCTCACAGCCCCACACCCATCAAGGAAAATGCTACTCTTTCCCGGGAAGAAGATCTTAGTTGGAGGACAGTTTCGCCAAGGAGTGGCTTCTCAGGGTTCAGCATTGGACACCTACCATTAGGCTGCCAAGCTGACACAACGGGCTGTCCTCCTAAAAACAAGATGTGAGTCCAAGCCTGCTGTGCACATTCATTCATTTCTCAGGGTGGAACAGACACCCTTTCCCATTCAAGCTCTCACAGACCTTCATGTGTCGACTTCTGTGAAGACACGGAACTCCTCAGTTGAAGACGGATCTCTCCCATTGCTAGTGCTTCACCTTCGGAGTTTGAGCTTTCCTTATGCTTGTGAGAGGTAAGAGCGCTTCTCTCTTCCAGCGACCGTACATGCTCCCCCTTCTCCCCACACTTGTTTCTCAGAAGGGAGTGTATGAATGGCCTTTTCCTTAACCTTCTGAGCCATTGTGCACTGAGAACTACATTTGGGGCCCAGTCAGTTCCATAGCCTGGGCTCCTGTATAGGTTGCTTAGGGGAGTCGGTTGGTGTCAACCCCACGGCAGTGTGAAGCACTGTTCTGAGGCCTGAGTTCAGGCCAAGCTTTCTCAGAGTACCTCAGACCATTCTGTATAGGACCCTTTTGTCTGCACTTCGTCCCAGGTGAGCAGGAGCATCTCTTTTTCTTCTGGCAACAGGATATCATAGGGAGAGAGAGCTCCTCATCAGGCTCTGCTCTTAGAGTAAAGGCTATGGCACTTTCCTTAGGCTACCTTGCTTCCATCTCAGAACGCCTCCTCATTCGGGCAAGGAAGTGTTCGTTGGTAGTCGCCTTCTGCACAGATGGAGTTCTCGCTTGAAGGGAAGGGGAGGGCATTTTCCTTAGGCCGTTCTGCACCTTACTGAAAATGTCTCCACCTTACTGAAACAAAGAAGCAGTCTACACACATTGGGACCCTCCAACCCAAGTATATGGCACCTTATCCTCACATCCCACACCCATCAAGGAAAACACTTCTCTCCCCAGGGAAGAAAATCTTAGTTGGAGGACAGTTTCATCAAGGAGCTGCTTCACGGGTTTCAGCATTGGGCATCACGCCGACAGACAGAAACACTGCTGTGGCAGTCTTCCTAAAAACGAGATGTGAGCCCAGGCCTGCTGTGCACACGTATTCATTTCTCGGGCCTGAGCTGATGGCCCTGTCCCAGTCAAGCTCTCGCAGACCTCTAAGTATCGACTTCCATGAAGACACAGAACTCCTCCCTTGAACGCTGTTCTCTCCTACTGCTGGTGCTTCTCCTTTGGGGGTTTGAGCTCTCCTTACGCTTCCAGGTGGTAAGAGTGCTTCTCTCTTCCAGCAACCTTGCATGTGCCGCCTTCTCCTGTCACTTGTTTCTCAGAAGGGAGTGTATGGATGGGCTTTTCCTTAACTTTCCCAGCCATTGCGCACTGAGAACTATGGTTAGGGCCCAGTCAGTTCCACTGCTGGGGCTCCTGTTTCGGTTGCTGCAGGTGAGTCTGTTGGTGTCTTCCCAATGGCAGTGTGAGGCACTGCTCTGAGGCCTGAGTTCAGGGCAAGATTTCTCAGAGTTCTTCAGACTGTTCCGTGTAGGACCCTTTTGCTTGCACTTCGTCCAAGGCGGGAGCGAGCATCTCTTTTTCTTCTGGCAACAGGATATCATAGTGAGACATGGATTCCCTACAGGCTCAGCTCTTGGAGTAAAGGATATGGCGCTTTCCTTAGGCTTCCTCACATACACTGGAAACATATCCTTCTTTGGGCAAGCAAGTGTTAGTTGGTAGTCGCCACCTGCACAGATGGAGTCCTCGCAGGTAGGGAAAAGGAAGGCATTCTCCTTAGGCTGTCCTGTATCTTACTGAAAATGCCTCCGCCTTTCTGAATCAAAGAAGCACTCTGCACACATTGGGACCCTCCAACCCAAGTATATGGGGCCTTATCCTCACACCTACACACCCATCAAGGAAAACGCTTCTCTCTCCAGGGAAGATCTTAGTTGTGGGACTGTTATGCCAAGGAGTGGCTTCTCGCGATTCAAGTGAGGCACGTACCATTAGACTGCCACGCTGACACACAGAAACGCTGCTGGGGTGTCTTCCTAAAATTGAGTTGTGAGTCCAAGCCTGCTGTGCACAAGGGTTCACGTCTCAGGGTGGAGCAGAGGCCCTGTCCCAGTCAAGTTCCTGCAGTCCTTTAGGTGTCGGCTTCCTTGAAGATTCCAAACTCCTCAGGTGAAGGGGGTTATCTAGTTGCCTGTGCTTCACCTTCAGGGGTTTGATCTCTCCTTATGCTTGGGAGCAGTAAGATTGCTTGTCTCTTGCAGCGACCGTGTGTGCTTCGCCTTTTCCCCGCACTTGTTTCTCATAAGGGAGTGTATGGATGGCCTTTTCCTAACCCTTCAGAGGCATTGTACACTGAGAACTACAGGCTCATCTCTAGGAGGAAAGGCTATGGGGCTTTCCTTAGGCTACCTCGCTTACATCTGTGAATGCATCCTTCTTTGGGCAGGGAAGGGTTAGTTGGTAGTCGCCGTCTACACAGATGGAGTTGACACAGGCGAGGAAGGGAGGGCATTTTCCTTAGGCCATCATGCATCTTACTGAAATGCCTCTGCTTTCCTGAAACAAAGAAGCAGTCTGCACACATTGGGACCCTCCAAAGTATTGGGGCCTTATCCTCACACCCCATACCCAACAAGGAAAATGCTTCTCTCTCCAGGGAAGATCGTAGTTGGAGGACATTTTCACCAAGGAGTGGCTTCATGGGGTTCAGCGTTGGGCATCTCCCATTAGACTGCCACGATAACAGATGGAAACACTGCCGTGGCAGTCTTCCTAAAAACGATATGTGAGTCCAGGCCTGCTGTGCATACCGATTCTCTTCTCGGGGTGGAGAAGACAGCCCTGTCCCTGTCAAGTTCTCGCAGTCCTTTAGGTGTCGGCTTCCGGGAAGACACCGAACTCTTCCCTCTTCTCTCCTACTGCTGGTGCTTCACCTTCAGGCGTTTGAGCTCTCCTTATGCTTCTGCACTGTAAGAGCAATTCTCTCTTCCAGTGATATTGTGTGGCGCTGCCTTCTCCCCGTACTTGTTTCTCAGAAGGTAGTATATGGATGGCATTTCCTTTACCTTCCCAGCCATTGTGCACTGAATACTACATTTAGGGCCCAGTCAGTTCCACTGCCGGGGCTCCTGTTTCATTTGCTGCAGGGGAGTCTGTTGGTGTCGACCCCACAGTAGTGTGAGGCACTGCTCTGATGACTTAGTTCAGGGCGAGCTTTCGCAGAGTTCCTTAGATGGTTCTGCGGTGTAGGGCCCTTTTGCTTCCACTTCGTCCAAGATGGGAGCGAGCATCTCTTTTTCTTAGGCAACAGTAGTGAGAGATGGCTTCCCTTGAGGCTCGGCTCTTGGAGAAAAGGCTATGGTGCTTTTCTTAGGCTTCCTCACATACATCTGTGAATGAGTCCTACTTCGGGCAAGGAGTGTTAGCTGGTAGTTGCCTTCTGCACAAATGGAGTTCTCACAGGCAAGGAAGGGAGGGCATTTTCCTTAGGCCATCCTTCATCTTGCTCAAAATGCTTCCACTTTGCTGAAACAAAGAAGCAGCATGCATACTTTGGGACCCTCCAACCAAAGTATATGAGGCCTTTTCCGCACACTCCCACACCCATCAAGGGAAACGCTTCTCTCTCCAGGGCAGAAGATCTTAGCTGGAAGACGGTCTTGCAAAGGAGTGGCTCCTCGCAGTTCAGTGTGATGGACGTCCCCTTAGGGTGCCATGCAGACAGATGGAAACTCTGCTGTGGCTGTCTTCCTAAAAATGAGATGTGAGTCCAGACCTGCTGTGCACACAGATTCATTTCTCGGGGTGAAGACAGCCCTGTCGGATTCAAACTCTTGCAGACCTTCATGTGTCAGCTTCAGTGAAGAAACGTACTCCTCATTTAAGGCTGTTCTCTCCTATTGCTGGTGCTTCACCTTCGGGGACTTGAATTCTCCTTATGGTTCCAAACGGTAAGAGCGCTTCTCTCCTCCAGGGACCTTGCGTTCGCCGCCTTCTCCCTGCACTTGTTTCTCAGAAGGGAGTGAATGGATGACCTTTTCCTTACCCATCCAAGCCATTGGGCACTGAGAACTACGTTTGGAGCCCAGTCAGTTCCACAGTCTGGGTTCCTATTTTGGATGCTAATGTTGAATCTTTGGGTGTCGACCCCACAGCAGTGTGAGTCCCTGCTCTGAGCCCTATTTTAGGCCGAGCTTTCTCAGAATATTTCAGAAGGTTCTGTGAAGGGCTCTTTGGCCTGCACTTCATGCCAGGAGGGTGCAAGGTTCTATCTTCTGGCAACAGGATATCAACTGTCACACGGCTTCCCTACAGACTCGTCTCTTGGAATAAAGTCTATGGTGCTTTCATTAAGCTTTCTCTTTTACATCTGAGACCACATCCTTCTTCAGGCAAGGAAGTGTTAGTTGGTAGTTGCCCTCTGCACAGATGCAGTCCTCACAGGCAGGGAAGTGGAGGGCATTTTCCTTAGACCCTCATGCATCTTACTGAGAATGCCTCCACTTTCCTGAAACAAAGAAGCAGTCTGCAAACATTGGGACCCTCCAACCCTATTATATGGGGCCTTTCCCTCACACCCCCACACCCGTTAAGGAAAACTCTTGTCTCTCCAAGAAAGAAGATCTTAGTTGGGGGACGGTTTTCCAAAGATTGGATTTTCACGGTTCAGTTTCGGGCACCTCCAGTTAGCTGCCACGCTGACACAAGGAAATGCTGCTGTGGCTGTCTTCCTTAAAAGGAGAATTGAGTCCAGGCCTGCTGTACACAGGGATTCATTTCTCGGAATGGAGCAGATGGCCCTGTCCCATTCAAGCTCTTGCACACCTTTATGTGTTGGCTTCAGTGAAGACACAGAACTCCTCAGTTTAAGGCTGTTCTCTCCTATTGCTGGTGCTTCACCTTCAGGGGTTTGAGCTCTCCTTATGCTTCCAGGCGGTAAGAGTGCTTCTCTCTTCCGGGGACCGTGTGTACTTCGTCTTTTCTCTGCACTTGTTTCTCTGAAGGAAGTGTATGGATGGCCTTTTCCTTACCCATCTGAGCCATTGCACACTGAGAACTACTTTGAGGCCCAATCAGTTCAACAGCCTGGTGTCCTGTTTCGGTTGCTGCAGGGGAGTCAGTTGGTGTCGACCCCACGGCAGTATGAGGCCCTGCTCTGAGGCCCGAATTCAGGGCGATATTTCTCAGAGTATCTCAAACGGTTCCGTGTTAGATGCTTTTGCTTGCACTTCGTCGCAGGCAGAAATGAGCATGTCTCCATCTTCTAGCAATAGGTATCTTGTGACACATGGCTACCCTACAGGCTTGTGTCTTGGAGTAAAGGCTGTGGCACTTTCCTTAGGCTTCCTCACATACATCTGAGAATGAGTCCTTCTTTGGGCAAGCATTAGTTGGCAGTCGCTTTCTGCACAGATGGAGTTCTTGCAGGCAGGGAAGTGGTGGGCATTTTCCTTAGTCTGTCCTGCATCATCCTGAAAATGTCTTCACCTTTCTAAAACAAAGAAGCAGTCTGCACACTTTGGGACCCTCCATCCCAAATATATGGGGCCTTATCCTCACACCACCACACCCACCAAGGGCAATGCTTCTCTCTCCAGGGAAGATCTTTGTTGAAGGACAGTTTCGCCAAGGAGTGGCTTCTCGCAATTCAGTGTGAGGCAGCTCCCATTAGACTGCCACCCTGATACATGGAAACGCTGCTCTAAGTGTCTTTCTAAAATTGAGTTGTGAGTCTAGGCCTGCTGTGCACATGGATTCATTTCTCGGGGTGGAGCAGACGGCCCCGTCCCATTCAATCTCTCCCAGACTTTTAGGTGTCGGCTCCATGAAGACAGGGAACTCCTCAGCTGTAGGCGGTTTTCCCCATTGCTGGTGCTTCACCTTCATGTGTTGGAGCTCTCCTTATGCTTCTGGGTGGTAAGAGAGCTTCTCTCTTCCAGGGAAAGTGTGTGTGCCACCTTCTCCCTGCACTTGTTTCTCAGAAGGGAGTTTATGAATGGCCTTTTCCTTACCCTGCAGAGCTGTAACCCACTGAGAACTACTTTTGGGAACCAGGCAGATCCGGGGCCTGGGCTCCAGTTTCGGTTAGTGCAGGGGAGTCCGTTAGTGTCGTCCACGGCAGTGTGAGGGCCTGCTCTGAGCCCGAGTTCAGGGCGAGCTTTCTCAGAGTTTCTCAGATGGTTCCATGTAGGGCCCTTTTGGTTGCATTTCATCTCAGTGGGGCACGAGCGTCTCTCCATCTTCTGGCAGCAGAATACCATAGTGATACATGGCTTCCCTACAGGCTCGTGTCTTTGTGTAAAGTCTATGGAGCTTTCCTTAGGCTTCCTCGCTTACATCTGAGAAAGCATCCTCCTTCGAGCAAGGAACTGTTAGTTGATAGTCGCCTTCTGCAGAGATGGAGTTCTCCCATGCAGGGAAGGGGAGGGCATTTTCCTTAGGCCCTCCCACATCTTCCGGAAAAAAAGCCTCTGCCTTCCTTAAACAAAGAAGCAGTCTTCACATAATGACCCTCCAACCTTAAAATACGGGGTCTTATCCTCACACCTGCACACCTCTCATGGAAAACGCTTCTCTCACCAGGAAAGTAGATCGTAGTTGGAGGACGGTTAGGCCAAGGAGTGGCTTCTCGCGATTCAGCGTACGGACCTCTTGTTAGGCTGCCAAGCCGACAAACGGAAACGCTGCTGTGACAGTCTTCCAAAAAACAAGATGTAAGTCAAGCCCTGCTGTACACACGGATTTGTTTCTCGGGGTGGAGCAGACTGCCCTGTCCCAGTCAAGCTCTCGCATACCTTTAGGTGTCGGATTCTGTGAAGACTTGAACTCCTCAGGTGAAGGCGAGTCTCTTCCATTGCTGGTGAAGCACCTTCAGGGGTTTGAGTTCTCCTCATGATTTTGGGCGGTAAGAAAGTTTCTCTCTTCAATCGACCATGCATGCGCAAGGCTCCCGGCACTTGTTTCTCCGAAGGGAGTTTATGGATGGCCTTTTGCTTACCCTTCTCAGCCACTGCACACTGAGAACTACGATTAGGGCCCAAGCGGTTCCACAGCCTGGGCTCCTGTTTTGGTCAGTGCAGAGGAGTCAGTTGGTGTGGACCCCACGGCCGAGTGAGGTCTTGCGCTGAGGCCCAAATTCAGGGCGAGCTTTCTCAGAGTGTCTCAGAAGGTTCCGTGTTGGACGCTTTTGCTTGCACTTCATCCAAGGCGGGAACGAACACGTTACCATCTTCTGTAATCAGGATATCATAAAGAATCATGGCTACCCTATAGGCTCGTGTCTTGGAGTATAGGCTATGGCGATTTCGTTAGGCTTCCTCGCTTACATCTGAGAACGCATCCTCCTTCGAGCTAGGAAGTGTTAGTAGGGAGTTGCCTTCTGCGCAGATGGAGTCTCACAGGCAGGGAATTGGAGGGTATTTCCTTAAGCAGACTTGCATCTTCCTGAAAATACCTGTGCCTTCCTGAAACAAAGAAGCAGTCTGGACCCATTGGAACCCTCCAACGGAAGAGTATGGGGCCTTTTACTCACACTCCCACATCCATCAAAGAAAACGCTTCTCTCTCCAGGGAGGAAGATCTTAGTTTGAGGATGGTTTTGCCAAGGTGTAGCTTCTCGCATTTAAGCATAGGGCACCCCCCTTTAGGCTGTAATGCCTACAAAAAGAAAGGCTACTGTGACTGTCTTCCTAAAAACGAGATATAAGTCCAGCGCTGCTGCAGACACGGATTCTTATCTCGGGCTAGAGCAGATGGCCCTGTCCCAGTCAAGCTCTCCCAGACCTTTAGGTGTCGGATTGTGTGAAGACTGAACTCAGGTGAAGTCGAGTCTCTCCCATTACTGGTGCTTCACCGTCTGGGGTTTGAGCCCTACTTATGCTTCCATGCTGTAAGAGCGCCTCTCTTTTACTCTGCCCGTGCATTGCCTTATCCCAGCATTTGTTGCTCAGAAGGAAGTGTATGGATGGCCTTTTCCTTACCCTTCTGAGCCACTGCGCAGTTATATCTGAGCCATTGCACACTGAAAATACGTTGGGAGCCCAGTTAGTTGCACAGCGTGGGCTCCTGTTATGGTTGCTTAGGGGAGTCGGTTGGTNAGTTGGTGTCGACTCCAAGGGAGTGTGAGGCCCTTCTCTGAGGCCAAGTTCATGGCGAGCTTTCTCAGCATGCCTCAGACGGTTCCATTTAAGGCCCTTTTGCTTGCACTTCGTCCCAGGAGAGCACGAGCATCTCTCTGTCTTCAGGCAACAGGATATCATAGTGAGACACGGCTTCCCCATAGACTTATCTCTTGGAGTAAAGGCTCTGGTGTTTTCTTTAGGCATCCTCATTTACCTCTGAGAAGGCATCCTCCTTCGGGCAAGTAAGTGTTATTTGGTTGTCACCTTCTGCACAGATGGAGATCTCACAGGCAGGGAAGTGGAAGACATTTTCCTTAATCCGTCCTGCATCTTACTGAAAATGCCTCTGCCTTCCTGAAACAAAAAAGTAGTCTGCACATATCAGCACCCTTCAACCCAAGTATATGGGGTCTTTTCCCTCGCATCCCCACACCCCTGAATGAAAACGCATCACTCTCCAGGGAAGATCTTAGTTGGAAGACCCTTTCACCAAGGAGTTGCTTCTAGGGGTTAAGTGTTGGGCAACATCCTTTAGGCTGCCACGCCAACACAAGGAAACGCTGCTGCGGATGTCTTCCGAAAAGCAAGATGTGAGTCCAGGCCTGCTGTGCACATGGATTCCTTTCTGGGGTTGGAGCGGACTGCCTTGGCCCCATCAAATTCTCACAGACCTTTATGTATTGGCTTCCCTGAAGACATGGAACTCCTCAGTTGAAGGCGGTTCTCTCCCATTGCTAGTGCTTCAGCTTCGGGGGTTCGAGCTCTCTTTATGCTTGCAGGCAGTAAGAACGCTTCTCTCTTCTGGCGACCGTGCATGTGTCGCCTTCTCCTGGCACTTGATTCTCAGAAGGGAGTATATGGATGGCCTTTTGATATCCGTCCAAGACATTGGGCACTGAGAACTACATTTAGGGCCCAGCAAGTTCCACAGCCCTGGCTCCTTTTTCGGTTGCTGCAAGTGAGTCTGTTGGTGTCGTCCCGACGGCAGTGTGAGGCGCTAATCTGAGGCCCGAGTTCAGGGCGAGCTTTCTCCTAGTGTCTCATACGGCTCCGTGTAGGAGGTTTCTGATTGCACTTCGTCCCATGTGAGCACGAACATGTCTCCGTCTTCTGGCAGCAGGGTATCATAGTGATACGCGGCTTCCCTACAGGCTCGTCTCTTGGTGTAAAAGCTATAGCACTGTCCTTAGGCTTCCTCGCTTACATGTGAGAACAAGTCCTCCTTCCAGCAAATAGGTTGGTAGTTGCCTTCTGCACAGATGGAGTTTGCACAGGCAGGGGACGGGAGGGCATTTTCCTTAGGCCTTCCTGCATCTTACTGAATAGGCCTCCTCCTTTCTGACACAAATAAGCAGTGTGAGCACATTGGTAACCTCCAACCCTGGCAAATGGTACTTTATCTTCACACCAGCACACCCATCAAGGAAAACGCTTCTCTCCAAGGGGAGATCTTAGTTGGAGAACTGTTTTGCCAAGGAGTAGCTCTCGCAGTGCAGTGTTAGGCCCCTTCCATTAGGCTGCCATGCCGATACGCAGAAACGCTGAAATGGCTGTCTACCGAAAAATGAGATGTGAGTCCAAGCCTGCTGTGCTCATGGAATCGTCTCTCGGGGTGGAGCAGACGGCCCTTTCCCATTCAAGCTGTTGAAGATCTTTAATTGTAGGGCTACCGTAAAGACACAAACCTCCTCTGTTTAAGGCTGTTCTCTGCTATTGCTGGTGGTTCACCTTTGGGGGTCTGAGCTCTCCTTATGCTTCCAGGCCGTAAGAGCGGTTTTCTTTTCCAGCCACCTTGCACGCGTGGCCCTCTCCTGGCACTTGTTTCTCAGAAGGGAGTGTATGAATGCCCTTTTCCTTAACCTTCTGAGCCATTGCACCCAGAGAACTAGGTTTAGGGCCCAGTCAGTTCCGCAGCCAGGACTCGTGTTTCTGTTGTTGCAGGGGAGTCGAAGGTGAATTGAACTGATAAATGAGCTCACATATATAGACACGACTTCAGGAGTGTGTGTGTGTGTGTGTGTGTGTGCGTGTCTCTGTGTGTGTGTCTGTGTGTGTGTGGAGGTGAGGGTGAGTGTTTAAGTGTAAGGTAAGTTCCACCCACGTAACTCGAGGAAACAACATGGGGAGAGAACGAGAATTTCAGTTCCCAGCGTCTCCGCGGAACTTGGTTGCGTGTTGTAGCGTGTGTGTGGTAAGTACACAGGTGACATATCCACACCTGGAGGAAAGAGCAATCTGTGTATTCGGCTTCTTCCCACTCAAATCTTATTCCGTGACGACAGGAACGATCTCATGAGTACGTGTGGAGGCCCAAGCAATGTGCCATGTGGACAGCCTCAGAGGCCTCACAAACGCAGAAGAATGAAACAAACGACCTTTTGCACGAATATCGTTCCCGAGGTCAGAAGCGCCTTCCGAAGTGCACGAGAAAGCATCATGAAAGGGCCCTGTACGTAACACTGAGAAGGAACCATGTCGAGCAACCACTGCCAACACGACCAACTTATGGGAAGATGGGAATAAGTTCCAAACCGTGTGTGACAACCCACGGCAGGTGACTTACTCTTGATTTGAGAAACCAGTGGCCGAGAAGTGCAGCTCTCAACACACACCTTGGATCATGGAGACAGGCTTACTTCCAAAGCAGATGTGAAACCCGGAGAGCCTATGCCATCACCATAACGCTAAGAAGCAGCACCATGTAGAAACCCACTTACAAAGAAGAGCAACAATCCTGAAGGGAGAAACTTTCTCGAAGGTGTGTTTTGAAAGCTTGAGAAACGTGTCATAGCCATCACGCTGGGAGAAAACAAAACTTTTTACAATACGTCTTCCAACTCGCTCTCGAAGCTGTTGAGAAACCGTCCTACCACTNTCTACGACTCACATGCTCTTGCACTTTGAAAACTCTGAAGCACAAGGAAACGGGAAAGGATCTTATCTCCGAGGGCAGAGTCTGCAGAGAAGGCAAATTGAACGAGGATCTGGTAGCACGATGATAGAAACGTCTTCACATGTACACATATGGAAGTCTAAGGCAATTGCAATGGATGTAACCCTATGAAACCACACGGGGAAGAAATCGAATTTCCGCTAACACGACATATCTCCAACAGTTGGAAGCCGCTTCAGGACCATGAGTGACGGTACACAGAGTGCCGTGGACTTACCGGGGAGATACACGTCTGTGTCGAATGCATCTTTCTACTAAGACCTTGCTTTGGGAAGACAGGAGCGCTCTTAAATGGACGTGGCGAGGGTCGAGGTGTAGAAACCTTCCTCCCACTAACATGTTGTTGCCAGAAGCTAGAAGCACTATGGGAAAGCTAAGCAAACTAAAGGAGAGTGAAATGCTCTTATCTCAGAGGACCTAGTCTTGATAAAAGGCAACTTGGAACGATGATCTGGTTGCACGAAGATCGAAGCATTTCCAGGTGTACATATAGGGGCCTAAGGAAACTGCAATGGATGTANCCTAAGGAAAACTGCAGTGGATGTAACCTTATGAAACGACACTGGTGAGAAGCCGCAATTCATCCCGATTCGTCTCTCCTAATACCTGCAAGCGGGTTCAAAACTGTGTGTGATAGGACATGCTGTCGCCTTACCAGGGAGGCACACAAGTCTGTTGTCGAATAAATCTTTCCAAGAAGACCTTGATTCAGGAAGACAGAAGCGAGCTTAAATGTAGCTGGTGAGGGAAAGCCAAGGGTCATACACTTCCCTCGATGTCACAGTGCTGCGGGTAAACTGTCCCTCAACGTTTCCCTTTTCTTTATGTTTCAGACACGTACCTCTAGCTTCTGGCAAGAACGCATTAGTAAAAAAAGATCCTTGAAACACAAACGTGCTTGCCTCAAAAGCAGAAGTATTTCCACAACTCTGTCTGAAACATAAGCTCAAGTCAAATATTCTGAACTCAGATGTCCAAATCTATCCAGAAAGCACATGTGAACGAGAAGCTGCTATCAGGAAGATAGAAAAGGATTCAGGTGTAGACACGGAACAGTAAAGNAGATAAAGCACGTGTGAACGAGAAGCTGCTATCAGGAAGATAGAAAAGGATTCAGGTGTAGACACGGAACAGTAAAGGAAGCTCCATCGATGTAAATCGTAAGAAACCACACAGAGGAGAAACCGAATCTCAACCTACATCGTCTCTCCTGGAGATGGGTGCAGATTCAAAGGTGTCCGTGCTGTGTGTCTGCATCTGTTTGTCTGTGAATACATTCTATTGTCTGTGAATGTATAGAGAGCCATGCCATGTATGTTTCTGGGAGATACAAGTGTACACAAAATGCACCTTTCCACTCAGAGCTTGTTTCATGAGGACAGAAGAGACTTTCTATACACATGGCGAAGATCAAGCAATGGGTCACATAACCCTAAAGACAGCGTGGTAGAGAAACAGTCCTTCCACTGAGCTGTTCCTGCCAGTGGAGAGGTGTCCTTTCAAAACTGCACCGGAAATGTAAGGAAAAGTGAAATGTTCTTGATTCGGAAGACTGTACCCCTAAGAAGGTGAATGCGAACAGATATNTGATATATAGGTTCCCATAGGTCAATGCGATTTCAGGGGTGTGTGTGCATGAGAGTGTGAGTACTTAAGCTTAAGGAACTGGCCATCCATGTAAGTAGAAGAAACAACAATGCAGGGAGAGAAAGAGCTTTCAGCTGCCATCATCTCCCTCGACGTTGGTCGCTTGTGGTAGGGTGTGTGTGGAAGTATACAGGTAGTGCCATGTACTCACCTGGGAGAAAAAGCAATCTGTGTGGTCGGCNTCAGCTTCATCCCACTCAAATGTTATTCAGTGAACACAGGAATGATTTCAAGTGCACTATGGAGGCCCAAGCAATGTGCTATGTGCTCAGCTTAAACCGCCTCACTCTCGGTGAAGAAAGAAACAAAAACCGGTTTGCATGAACATCTTTCCCGAGGTGGGAAGCCCTTTCCGAAGTGCATGTGAAAGCATCACGAAAGAGCCCTCTGACTCTGAGAAGCAACCCTGTCGAGAAACCAATCATTCCACTACCATGTTAAGGGAAGATGGGAACGATTTCCACACCGTGTGTGACAATCCATGACAAGTGACATACGCTGATACTGAGAGACTGGTAGGATAGGAGTGGAGCTCTCAACACACATCTTGGATCATGTAGACAGGCCTACTTGCCCAAAACGGGTGCAGAAGGCGGAGAGCTTATGCCATCACAACGTAAAGAAGCAGCACCGCTGGAAACCCGGTTACAAAGCAGAGCAGCAATCCTGATGGGAGAAGCATTCTCAAGGTGCGTGTTGGAAGCTTCAGGAACATGTCATAACCATCACCCTGAGGGAAAACAAGCTTGTTTACAATAAACTTTACAACTCCCAGTGACGATGTAGAGAAACTGTCCTGCCACTCATAAGCTCTTGCCAGAAGATAGGAGTGCTTTGAAAACTTTGAAACACAAGGCAACGGGCAAGGTTCTTACATCCGAGAAATGAGTCTGCAGAGAAGGCAAATTAGAAAGAGAATCTGGTTGCTTGATGATAGAGGTGTCTCCGGGTGTACACGTATGGAAACCTAAGGCAAGTGCCGTGGATGTAGCCCAGTGAAATGACACGAGGAAGAAATCGAACTTTCGTGGACACAGCGTCTCTCCAGAACTTGGAATCCTCTTGAGGTCCAAGAGTGAGGATACATAGAGAGTTCCATGGATTTACCAGGGAGATACACGTCTGTGTCGAATGCATCTTTCCACTGAGACCTTGTTTCAGGAAGACGAGGGTCGAGCAAAGGGTCACGTAAGTCACTGAGGCACAGCGCTGTAGAGAAACCGTCCCTCCACTGCTGTAGAGAAACCGTCCCTCCACTGCCATGATTTGCCAGAAGCTTGAAGTTCTTTGGAAAAGTTATGCCTGAAACATAAGAAAGAGTGAAATGCTCCTAGCTCGGCGTACCAAGTCCGGATAAAAGGCAATTTGGAACAACTGCATGATTGCACGGAGATCGAAGCGTTTCCAGGTATATGGACGGGGGCCTAAGGAAACTGTCATAAATGTAACCCTATGAAATGACACGGGAGAGAATCCGAATTTCATCCCGATCTTCTCTACTGATACCTGGAAGCGGGTTGAAAACTCTGAGTTATAGGACATAGAGAGTGCCGTGGACTTATCAGGGAGAAACACAAGTCTGTGTCGAAGTCATCGTTCCAAGACCTTGTTTCAGGACAAAGTAATCTTAAATATAGGTAGCGAGGGACAAGCCAAGGTTAGTTACTTTACTCGAGGACACGGCGCTGCAGAGAAGTTGTCCCTCAACTTTTCCCTTTTCCTTATTTCTAGCTTCTGGCAAGAACATGTTCCATGTCTTTCTAGCTTCTGGCAAGAACATGTTAGTCGAGAAACCATCCTTGAAACACATATGCCTTTGTCTCAGAAGGCATAAGTGCTTTCAAAACTCTGTCAGAAACGTTAAGTTCAAGTCAAGTATTGTGAGCACAGAAGAGCAAGTCTATTCAGAAGGCGCATCCGCACGAAAAACTGCTCTCACAATGATAGAAACGGATTCAGATGTATACACGGAAGAGTAAGGAAAACGCCATCGATGTACTCCTAAGAAACAACATGGGAGAGAAATCCAATCTCAACCGACACTATCTCTCCTGCAGGTGGGTTCAGTTTCAAAGGTCTGTGTGTGTGTGTGTGTGTGTGTGTGTGTGTGTGTGTGTGTGTGTGTGTGCGCGTGTGCCTGTACCTGGGTGAACATATACAGAGCATGCCATGTATGTCCCTGGGAGATACGAGCATGCACAGAATGGGCATTTCCACTCAAAGCTTGTTTCACGAATATAGAAGCGATTTTACATTCACATGGAGAGGATCAAGCAATGGGTCATAGTCTTAGCCCTAAAGACAGCGCTGTAGAAGAGCCGTCCTTCCACTAACCTGTTCCTGCCAGTGGAAAGGAGTCCTTTCACAAAGGTTCCTGAAACATAAGGAAAAGTGAGAGGTTCTTAACTCAGAGGACCAGTGGTTTGTACACTCAAGAACAGCAATGTGAACTGATATCTGTGTTTACATAGATGAGATTTCACTGGTGTGTGTGTCTGTGTGTTTGTGTTTGGGTGATAGTGTGAGCGTTTAAATGTAAGCAAAGTGCCATCCACGTAACTCGAGGAAAAAACAGCACGGGGAGAGAAAGAATTTCAGCTCCTTTCATCTCCTCAGAAGTAGGTCGCGTGCTGTAGGTGCTGCGTGGGAGAACACAGGGTATGCCACGTACTCACTTGTGAGAAAAAGCAATCTTTGTGGTCACCTTCTTCCCATGCAAATCTTTTCCATGAAGACACGAACGATTTCTAACGTACGTGAGGATGCACAAAAAACGTGCCTAGTGCTCAGGCTAAGCCGCCTCTCTCGGCTAAGAAAGAAACAGAAACGGTTTGCATGAACATCGTTCCCAAGGACTGAAGAAGTCCTTTCCCAAGTGCGCGAGAAAGCATCAGGAAAGGGCCCTGTATGTAACTCTGAGAAGAAAACCGGTCGAGAAACCAATCCTTGCCCTACCATGTTTCGGGAAGACGGGAATGATTTTCACACCTTGTGTGACAACCCAGGGCAAGTGACTTACGCTTGACTCTGAGAAAATGTTGGGGTGGTGGGACTCTCGAAGCACATCTTGGATCATGGTGACAGGCCTACTTGCCAAAAAGATGCAGAAGCTGGAGAACATATGCCACCACCACATCGTTAAGAAGCACCATGTAGAAACCCGGTTACAAAGAAGAGCAACAATCCTGAAGGGAGAAACATTCTTGAAGGTTTGTGTTGAAAGCTTGAGTAACGTGTCCTAGTCATCAAACTGGGGGAAAGCAAACCTCTTTACAAAACATCTTTCAACTCCCAGGGACGCTGTAGAGAAACCGACATCTGACTCACACGCTCTTGCCAGAAGTTGGGAGCACATTGGTAACTGTGTCTGAAACAGAAGGAACCAGGAAGTGTTCTTACCTCCAAGGAAGATGTCTTCAGAGAAGGCGTATTTCAAAGAGATACTGGTTACACGACGATAGAAGAGTCTTCACGTGTACACACATGGAAGCCTAAGGCAAGAGCCACCGATGCAGCCTTATGAAACGACACGTGGAGAAACAGAACTTCCACGAACACAGCGTTATCACCAGAACTTCGAAGCCTCTTGAGGACCGTGGGTGACTGTACATAGAGAGTGCCATTGACTTACTGGGGAGATACACGACTGTGTCGAATGCATCTTTCCTGTAAAACCTTGTTTCTGGAAGACAAGAGATCTTAAATAGACGTGGTGAGGGTCAAGCAGAGGGACACGTACCTCACTCCAACGCACAGCGATGTAGAGAACATGTCCCCCCACTAACATGTTTCCAGAAGCGAGAACCTTGGGAAAGCTATGTCTGAAACCCAAGGAAGAGTGAAATGCTCTTTGCTCGGAGGACCAAGTCTGCATAAAAGGCAAATAGGAACGAGTATCTGATTGCGGGAAGATCTAAAGGCTTCCAGGTGTACGGATGGGGCCAAAGGAAAGTGACCCTTTGAAAAGAGACGGGGAAGAAATTGAACATCCGCTACCACACCATCTCTCCAGAAGTTGGAGGCTTCTTCAGGACAGTGAGTAACCGTATATAGAGAGTGCCATGGACTTATAGAAGAGCTACACGTCTGTGACAAATACATCTTCCCACTAAGATCTTGTATCGATAAGACAGGAACAGTCTTAAATGGACATGGCGAGGGTCGAGCAAAGGGTCACGTAAGTCACTCTAAGGCATAGAGCTGGAGAGAAACCATCCTTCTACTAACATGTGCCGGAAGCGAGAATGTAGGGAAATCTTTGCAAACAAAGGAAGAGTGAAATGCTCTTAGCTCGGACGACCAAGTCAGGATCAAAGGCAACTTGGAACAACTATCTGATTGCATGAAGATCGAAGCATTTCCAGGTGTACAGATACGGACCTATGGAAACTGCCATGGTTGTAACACTATAAAATGACGCAGGAGAGAAGCTGAATTTCATCCCAATTACTCTCTACTGAAACCTGGAAGCGGGTACAAAGCTGAGTGATAGGACATAGAGAGTGCAGTGGACTTACCAGGGAGACACGCAAGTCTGTGTCATGAATCGATCAAGAAAACATTTCAGTAGGACAGAAATGATCTTAAATGTACGCGGCGAGGGACAAGCCAAAGGTTGTACAGTTAACTCGATGACATGGAGCTGCGGAGAAACTGTCCCTCAACGTTTCTGTTTTCCTTATGTTTCATAAACCATAGTCCATGTATTTCTAGCATCTGCCAAGTACACGCTAGTCGAGAAACCTTCCCTGAAACACTTGAGCTTGCCTCAGAAGGCAGAAGTCCTTTCAAACCTGTGTCTGAAAGGTAAGCTAAAGTCAAATATTCTGAACTCAGAGGGACAAAGTCTAAACAGAAAGCACATGTGATCGAAAGTCTGCTTTCAGGAAGACAGAAGTGCATTCAGGTGTAGATACGGAAGAGTAAGGACAGCACCATCAACGTAACTCCTAAGAAACAACACCGGAGAAAACGCGAGTCTCAACCGACATCGTCTCTCCTGGAGGTGGATGCAGGATCAAAGCGTCTTTGTGTGTGTCCGAGGGCCCCTGTGTGGATGTGTCCGTGTGAACGTATACAGAGGATGCCATGTACATCCCTGGGAGATACAAGCATGCACAGAATGCACTTTTCCACTCAAAGGTTGTTTCATGAAGACAGATGCGATTTTCCATTCACATGGAGTGGATCAAGCAATGTGTCATATATTTAGCCCTAAAGACAGCGCTGTTGATAAGCCGTCCTTCCACTAACCTGTCTTGCCAGTGGAGAGGAGTCCTTTCAAAACCGAGACTGAAACATATGGAAAAGTGAAAGCTTCTTAATTCGGGGGACAATGGTACGTACAAACAAGAAGGTGAATGTGAACTGATATCTGTGTTCCAATAGGTGGATGAGATTTCAGGGGTGTGTGTGCGTGAGAGTGTCAGTTTTTAATGGTAAGGAAAGTGCCATCAACGTGATTCGATGAAACAACAAGTGGAGAGAAAGAGGAAATCATCTCCCATCCTCTCCCCAGAAGCTGGATCCGTCTTGTAGGGTAAGAATGTACAGAGGGAGTGCCATGTACTCACCTGGGAGAAAAAGCAATCTTCCCACTCAAATCTTATTCTGTGAAGACAAGAACGATTTCAAGTGTATTTGTGGAGGCCCAAGCATCGTGCCATGCGCTCAGCCTAAGACGACTCACTCTCGGTGAAGAAAGAACCAAAAAACGGTTTGCATGATCATCTTTCCCGAGGGCGGAAGCCCTTTCTGAGGTGAGCCAGAGAGCATCAGGAAAGGGCCCTGTATGTAACTCTGAGAAGCACCCCTGTTGAGAAACCAATCCTTCCCCTACAAATTACCGGTCGACCAGATTGATTTCCTCAAAGTGTGTGACAACCCAGGCAAGTGACATATGCTAGGCTGTGAGAAAACGGCGGGCGAGTAGTTGAGCTCTCGAGGCACATCTTGGATCATGGAGACACGCCTACTTGCCAAAGCAGGGGCGGAAGCCGGAGAAGGTAAGCCATCATCACCACAACGTTAAGAAACAACACGGCGTAGAAACCCGGTTAGAAAGAAGAGCAGCAATCCTGAAGGGAGATGCATTCTCGAAGGTGTGTGTTGAAAGCTTGAGAAATGTGTCGTAACCATCACGGTGGGGGAAAACAAGCCTGTTTACAATACACCTTTCAACTCCAGCCACGCTGTAAGAGAAACCGTCCTGCCATTCCCATGCTTTTGCCAGAACATAGGAGCACTTTGAATAATGTGTCTGAAACAAGGAAACAGGAAAGGTTCTCACCTCCGAGGGCAGAGTCTGCAGAGACTGCAAATTTGAACGAGGATCCTGTTGCATGACGATAGAAGCGTCTTCACGTGTACTGATACGGAAAGCTAAAGTAAGTGCCATGAACGTAACCCCAAGGAAGGACACGGGGAAGATATGGAACTTCTGCTAACTCACCATCTCTTCGGAAGTTGGAAGACTGTTTAGGACTGTAAGTGATGGTACATAGTTTCGTTGACATACTGGAGATATATACGTCTGTGTCGATGTATCTTTCCACTAAATCCTTGTCTTGGGAAGACAGGAGCTCTCTTAAATGGACTTTGGTCAGGTCCAGCAAAAGGTCACATACCGTACTCTAAGGCACAACGCTGTAGAGAAACCTTCCTCTCACTAACATGTTGTTGCCACAAGCGTGAAGTACGTTGGGAAAGCTATGTCTGAAACCTATGGAAGAGTGAAATACTCTTCACTTGGAGGACCTAGTCTGGATAAAAGGCAACTTGGAACCACTACCTGGTTGCACGAAGATCCAAGTGTTTCCAGGTGTATGAATGGGGGCCTAAGGTAACTGACATGGATGTAACCATATGAAATGATGCGGGAGGGAAGCCGAATTTCATGCCAATTCTTCTCTCCTGAAACCAAGAAGCAGGGTCNACAAAACTAAGGGATAGGATATAGGGAGTGCCCTAGACTTACCAGGGAGACACACAAGTCTGTGTTGAAAGCATCGTTCCAAGAAGACCTTGTTTCAGGACAGAAGTGATCTTAAATGTTGGTGGCGAGGGACGAGCCAAGGGTTGTACACTTCACTCGAAGACACGGCACTATGGAGAAACTGTCCTTCAACGTTTCCGTTTTCCTTATGTTTCAGACATCATAATCCACGTCTTTCCAGCTTCTGGCAAGAGCACCTTAGTTGAGAATTCATACTTCCAACTCNTCGAAGGCAGAAGTACTTTCAAAACTATTTCTGAAAGATAAGCTCAGGTCAAATGCTCGGAACTTGGAGGATCAAGACTTTACAAAAGGCACATCTGAACGAAAAGCTGTTCTCACAAAAATAGAAGTGAATTCAGGTCTATACAAGGAAGAATAAAGAAAGTGGCTTCGACCTAACTCCTAAGAAACAAGAGAGAGAAATCGAATCTGGAACCACCCTTGTCTCTCTTGGAGTTCGGTGAAGTGTCAAAGGTGTCTGTGTGAGTGCGTGTGCCCGTGTGTCTGTGTGTCTGTGTGAATGTATACAGAGCATGCCACTTACGGCCCTGGGATATACATGCATGAGCATAAAGCGCCTTTCCACTCAACTTTTGTTTCATGAAAACAGAAGTGATTTTACATTCACATGGCGAGGATCAAGTAATGGGTCATATACTTAACCCTAAGGATAGCGCTGTAGATAAACCGTCCTTCCACTGACCTGCTCCTGCCAGTGGAGAGGGGTTCTTTCAAAACGGAGCCTGATACATAAGGAAAAGTTAAAAGGTTCTTAACTCGAGGGACCAAGGTTGTGTACAACAAAGGTGAATGTGAATTGATATCTGGATGTCCATAGATATATGCGATTTCACTGGTGTGTGTGTGGGGGGTCTGTGTGTGTGCATCACAGTGTGAGTGTTTAAGGGTATGGAAGGTCCCCTCCACATAAGTTGAGGAAAAAAAAACACGGGGAGAGAAAGAGAAATTTAGCTCCCATTGACTTCCCGAGGTTGATCGCATGTAGTAGGTGTGAGTAGGGAGTGCCATGTACTCACCTTGGAGAAAAAGTAACTGCGTGGTCAGGTTCTTCCCATTCAAATCTTATTCCACGAAGAAAGGAACGATTTCAAGTGCACGCGTGGAGGCCCAAGCAACGTGCCATGTGCTCAGCCTATGCCGCCTCACTCTCCGTGAAGTTAGAAACAGAAAACGGTTTGCATAAAAATCATTCCCGAGGTCGGAAGCTCTTTCCGAGGTGCGCGAGAGAGCATCAGGAAAGGACCTTCACATAACTGTGAGAAGCAACCCTGTCGAGAAACCAATCCATCCCTTACCAATAACAGAAAGACGGGAATGATTTCCACAACGTGTGTGACAACCCACGGCAAGTGACACATGTTTGAGAGAAACCGGTTCATGAGCAGTGGAGCTCTCATCGCACATCTTGGATCATGGAGAAAGTCTTACATGCCAAAGCATGTGCAGAAGCCAGAGAACATATGCCATCACCACATTGTTCAGAAGCAGCAAGGAGTGAAAACCCGGTTACAAAGAAGAGCAGCACTCCTGAAGGGAGAAGCATTCTTGAAGGTGTGCATTGAAAGCTGGACGAACATGTCACAGCCAACACGCTGGGGGAAAACAAGCCTGTTTACAATACACCTTTTGACTCCCAGCGACGCTGTAGACAATACATCTTGCCACACACACGCTCTTGCCAGAAGATAGGCGCAATTTGAAAACTGTATATGGAACACAAGGAAACGGGAAAAGTTCTCATCTCCGAGGAACGGGTCTACAGAGACGACAAATTTGATCAATGATCTGGTTGCACGATCCTAGGAGCGTCTTCACGTGTACTCTTATTGAGGACTAAAGCAAGAGCCTTGGATGTAATCCTAGGAAGACACGGGGAAGAAGTCCAACTTCCACTAACATCTCTCCGGAAGTTGGAAGCCTCTTCAGGACTGAGAGTGACAGGACATAGTGCCGCGGCCTTACCGGGAAGAGCTACTGGTCTGTGTCGAATGCATCTTTCCACTAACTTGTTTCTGGTAGACAGGAGCGCTCTCAAATGGACGTGGCGAGGGTCAAGCAAAGGGTCACTTACCTCACACAGAGCTCTAGAGAAACCATCCTCCCTATAACATGTTCCCAGAAGAGTAAAGTACATCGGGAAACCTAGGTCTGAAACCTAAGGAAGAGTGAAATGCTCTTAAGCTCGGCGGACCAAGTCTGGATAAAAGGAACTTCTAGCTTTGGGAAGAAAATGATAGCCATGAAACCATCCTTCAAACTCACATGTGCTTTAATCAGAATGCGGAAGTACATCCAAAACTGTGTCTGAATCGTCAGTTCAAGTCAAATATTTTGAACTCGGCGGACCAAGTCTTTACAGAAGGCACATCTGAATGAAAAGCTGCTTTGACAAAGATAGAAGCGGATTCCGGTGTATTCACGGAAGAGTAAGGAAAGCGCCATCGATGTAACTTCTAGGAAACTACATGTGAGAGACCCCGAATCTCAACCGACATCGTCTCTCCTGGAGGTGGGTGCAAGTTCAAAGGTGTGTTTGTGTGTGTGCATGTGCCCGTGTGTGTGGGTGTGTGTGTGTCTGAGTGAACGTATATAGATCATGCCATGTCCATCCCTGGGAGATACCAGCATGCGCAGAATGCACTTTTCAACTCAAAGTTTGTTTCATGAAGACAGAAACGATTTTACATCCACATAGCGAGGATCATGCAATGGGTCATATACTTAGCCCTAAAGACAGCGTTGAAGAAACACCGTCTTTCCACTAAACTGTTCCTGCCAGTAGAGAAGCGTCTTCTCAAAATGGAGCCTGAAACATAAGGAAAATTGAAAGGTTCTTAACTCGAAGGACCAAGGGTGTGTACACCCAAGAAGGTGAATGTGAACTGATATCTGGGTTCCCATAGATAGATGCGATTCAGGGTTGGTTTGCTGTGGGGGGGAGGTGGGTGAGAGTGTGAGCGTTTAAGCATAAGCAAAGTGCCATCCACATAACTCAAGGAAACAACACGGGGAGAGAAAGAATTTCAGGTACCATCATCTGCCTGGAAGTTGGCCACATGTTGTAGGGTGTGTGTGGAAGTACAGAGGGAGTGCCATGTGCCCACCTCGGAAAAAAGCAATCTATGTGGTCGGTTTCTTCCCAATCAGATGTTTTCCGTGAATACAGGAACGATTTCAGGTGTACATGTGGAGGCCCAAGCACCTAGCCATGTGCTCAGCCTATGTCGCCTCACTCTCCATGAAGAAACAAAAAACGGTGTACATGAAAATCGTTCCTGAGGTCGGAAGTCCTTTCCGAAGAACACAGGAAAGCATCAGGAAATGGTCCTGTATGTAACTCAGAGAAGCAACCCTGTCGAGAAACAAATCCTTCTCCTACCATGTTATGGGAAGATGGGAATGATTTCCACACGGTGTGAGACAACCTACGGCAAATGACATAGGCTTGATACTGACAGATCAGCGGGCAAGGTCTGGAGCTCTCAACGCACATCTTGGATCATAGAGACAGGCCTAATTTCCAAACCTTGTGCAGAAGCCAGAAAGCGTATGCCATCACGACAACGTTAAGAAGCNTGACAACGTTAAGAAGCAGCAGAGTGTAGAAACTCGGTTACAAAGAAGAGCAGCAATCGTGAGGGAGAAACATTCTCGAAGTTGTGTGTTGAAAGCTTGAGGAACGTGTCCTAGCTGTCACACTGGAGGAACACAAACCTCTTTACAGTACACCTTTCAACTCCCAGCGATGTTGTAGAGAAACCGTCCTGCCACTCATATGCTCTGGAGAGAAGATAGGAGCACCTTGATAACTGTGTCTGAAACACAAGGAAATGGAAAAGTTTTTACTTACGAGGACAGAATCTGCAGAGCCGGCAGATTCGAAAGAGGATTTGGTTGCACGACAATAGCAGCGTCTTCAACCATACACCTATGGAAGCCTAAAGCTAATGCTGTAGAGGTAACCTTCTGAAACGACCCAGGGAAGAAATTGAACTTCCGCTAACATTCTCTCTGGGAGTTGGAAACCTGTTTCAGGACAGTGAGTGAAGGAACATAGTGTGGTGGACCTACAGAAGAGATACACGTCTGTGTCGATTGCATCTTTCCACTAAAATCTTGGTTCTGGAAGACAGGAACACTCTTAAATGGACGTGGCACGGCTCGAGGCAAGGGACACATACCTCATTCTAAGGCACAGCGCTGTAGAGAAACCTTCCTCCCACTAACATATTGCCAGAAGCGAGAAATACCTTGGGAAAGCTGTGCCTGCAACCAAAGAAAGAGTGAAGGGCTCTTACCTGGGAGGACCAAGTATGGATAAAAAGCAATTGGAAGGAGTACCTGGTTGCACGAAAATCGAAGTGTTTCCAGTACGGATGGGGGCCTAAGGAAACCGCCATCTATGTAACTGAAAACGCGGGAGAAAAGCCGAATTTCATCCCGATTCAGCTCTACTAAAACGAGGAAGCGGGTTCAAAACTCTGAATGATAGGATATAGGGACTACCTTGGACTAGCCAGGGAGACACACAAGTCTGTGTCGAATGCATCGTTCCAAGAAGACCTTGTTTCAGGAGGACAGAACCGATCTTATATGTAAGTGGCGAGTGAGAAGCCAAGGGTCATACACCTCCCTGGAATTCAGGGTGCTGTGGAGAAACTGTCCCTCAACGTTTTCCTTTTCCTTATGTTTCAGACACCTTAATCCACAAAGTTCTAGCTACTGGCAAGATCTAACTCACATGTGCTTGCCTCAGAAGGCAGAAGTGTTTCCAAAACTTTGTCTGAAACGTAACATCAAATCAAATATTCTGAACTCAAAGGACCAAGTCTATACAGAAGGCAGCTCTGAATGAGAAGCTGCTTTGACAAAGATAAAAGCAGATGCAGGTGTACACACGGAAGAGTAAGGAAAGCGCCATCGACGTAACTCCTAAGGAACAACACGGGAGAGAAACCGAATCTTAACTGACATCTTCCCTCCTGGAGGTGGTTGCAGATTCAAAGGTGTCTGTGTTGTGTGTGTATGTGTGTGTGTGTGTCTGTGTAAATGTATACAGAGCATGCCTTGTACGTTCCTGGGAGATACAAGAGCGTGCAGAATGCACCTATCCACACAAAGCTTGTTTCATGAAGACAGAAGAGACTTTACATTCACATGGCGAGGATCAAGCAATGGGTCACATACTTAGCCCTAATGACAGCGTGGTAGAGAAACCGTCCTTCCACTGAAAGGTTCCTGCCAGTGGAGAGGAGTCCTTTCAAAACTGCACCTGAAACATAAAGAATAGTAAAGTGTTCTTAACTCAGAGGACCAATGGTGTGTACACCCAAGAAAGTGAGTGTGAACTGATATTTGTGTTCCCCTAGATAGATGCAATTTCTGCCGTGTTCATCCATATGTGTGTGTCCGTGTGTGTGTCTGTGTGTGACTGTTTAAGCGTAAGGAAAGTGCCACCTACGTAACTCAATGAAATTACAACACAGGGAGAGAAAGTGTATTTCACCCCTAATCGCCTCCCGGGAAATTTTTTGGCTTGTTTTTGGGGGTGTGTGGGGAAGTACACAGGGAGCTCCATTGGAGATCCTGGGAGAAAAAGCAATCTGTGTGGCCAGGTTCATCCCGCTCAAATCTTATTCCTTGAAGACAGGAACGATTTCAAGTGTATGTGTGGAGGTGCAACGCGCCATGTGCAAAGCCGAAGGCGCCTCACTCTCGGTGAAAAAAGAAACAAAAAACGATTTGCATGAATGTCGGAAACCCTTTCCGAAGAGTGCACAAAAGCATCAGGAAAGGGCCCTGGACGTAAATCTGAGAAGCAAGCCTGTCGTGAAACTAGTCTTTCCGCTACTACCTCACGGGAGACCCGAATGATTTCCACACTGTGTGTGACAACCCACGGCAAGTGACATATGCTTGACTTTGAGAAACCGGTGGGTGAGCAGGGGAGCTCTCGACGCACATCTTGGATTATGGGGACAGTGATACATTCAAAAGCTGGTGCGGAGCGGAGAAGGTATGCTGTTACCACAATGCAGAGAAACAGCACTGTGTAGAAACCCGGTTACAAAGAAGAGCAGCAATTCTAAAGGGAGGATTCTCGAAGGTGTGGCTGAGAACTTGAGAAACGTGTCTTGGCCATCACTCTGGGAGTAACAAGCCTGTTTACAATACACCTTTCAACTCCCAGCGACGCTGTAGAGAAACCGTCCTGCCACTCACATGCTCTTGCCAGTAGGAGCACACTGAAAACTCTGCCTGAAACAGGGAAACGGGAAAGGTTTTACCTCCCAGGACCAAGTCTGCAGCGATGACAAACTTGAACGAGGATCTGGTTGCACGATAGAAGCGTCCACAAGTGTACACGTATGGAAGCCTAAGGCAAATGCCATGGAGGTAACCCTATGAAAAGACAAGAGGAAGAAATTGAACTTCCACTAACACACCATCTCTCCGGAAGATGGACACCTTTTCACAACCATGAGTGACAGTACATAGAGAGTGCCATATGGAATGCATCTTTCCACTAAGACATTGCTTCAGGAAAGCAGTAAAGCTTTAAATGGACATGGAGAGTGTCGAGCAAAGGGTCACGTTCCTCAAAAGCACAGCGCTGTAAACAGTCCTCCCACTAACATGTTGTTGCCAGAAGCGAGCAGTATATCGGGGAACCTATGTCTGAACACTAAGAGTGAAATGCTCTTAACTCGGAGGTCCATGTTTGGATTAAGAGCAAATTGGAACGAAGATCGAAGCCTTTCCAGGTCTACAGACGGGTGCCTAAGGAGACTGCCAGGAAAGTTACCCTATGAAATGACGCGGGAGAGAAGCTGACTTTCATGCCGATTCCTCTCTCCTGAAACCAGGAAGTGGGTACCAAACTGAGTGATAGGACATAGGAAGTGCCGTGGACATACCAGTGAGACGTACAAGTCTGTGTCGAATGCATTGTTCCAAGAAGACCTTGTTTCAGGAGGACAGAAGCGATCTTAAATGTAGGTGGGGTGGAATATGCCAAGTGTCATACACTTCACACAGAGACATGGATCTGTGGAGAAACTGTCCCTCAACCTTTCCCTTTTCCTTATGTTTGAGACATTGTAATCCACATCCTTCTAGCTTCTGGCAAGAACATGTTAGTCGGTAAATCATCCTTCCAACTCACATGTGCTTGTCTCAGAAGGCAGAAGTACTTTCAAAAATGTTTCTGAAATGTAACCTCAGGTAAAATGCTCTGAAGGCGGAAGACCAAGTCTATACAGAAAGCACATCTGAATGAAAAACTACTCTCACAAAGATAGAAGCGGATTCAGATCTATACACGGAAGAGTAAGGAAAGCGCCATCAACTTAACTCCTAAGGTACAACAGGGGAGAGAAATTGAATCGCCCCTCTCTCTCTTGGAGGTGGGTGCAGTTTCAAAGGTGTCTGTGTTTGTGTGTGCTCGTGTGCCTCTGTGTGTGTGTGTGTGTGTGTGTGTGTGTGTGAAGGTACAGAGAGCATGCCATGGAAGTCCTTCGAAGATCCAAGGGTGTGCAGAATGCACCTTTCCACTCAAAGCTTGTTTCATGAAGACAGAAGCAATTTTACATTCACATAGAGAGGATCATGCAATGGGTCATAGTCTTAGCCCTAAAGAGAAACCGTCCTTCTACTAACCTGTCCCTGCCAGTGGAAAGGAGTCCTTTCAAAACTGTGCCCGAAACATAATGAAAATTGAAATGTTCTTAACTCAGCGGACCCATGGTGTGTACTCCCAAGAAGATGAATGTCAACTGATATCTGTGTTCCTATAGATATATGCGTTTTCACTGTTGTGGTGTGTGTGTGTGTGTGTGTGTGTGTATGCCTGAGAGTGTGAGTGCTTGAGAATAAGAAAACTGTGAGCCACGAAATGGAAGGAAACAACAACATGCCGAGGTAAAGAGAATTTCAGCTCCCATCATCTCCCCGGAAGTTGGTCTTGTGTTGTAGGGTGTGTGTGGAAATACACAGGGAGTGCCATGTACTCACCTGGGAGAAAAAGCAATCTGTGTGGTTGGCTTCTTTGCACTCAAATCTTATTCTGCAAAGAAAGGACTGATTTCAAGTGTACGTGTGGAGGCCCAAGCAACGTGCCATGTGCTCAGCCTAAGCCACCTCACTCTTGGGGAAGACAGAAATAAAAAACGGTTTGCATGAACATCATTCCCCGAGTCGTAAGTCCNAGAGTCGTAAGTCCTCTCTGAATAGTGCGGAAAAGCATAACGGAAGATCCCTGCAAGTAACTCTGAGAAGCAAACTTGTCGATATACCAATCCTTCCACTACCGTGTTACGGGAAGATGGGAGTGATTTCCATGCCGTGTGTGACAACCCACAGCAAGTGACATATGCTTGACTCTGAGAAAATGGTGCGTGAAGACTGGAGCTCTCGACGCACATCTTGGATCATGGAGAAAGGACTACTTGCCAAAGCAGGTGGGGAAGCCAGAGACCATAGGCCATCACATCGTTAAGAAACAGCATGGTGTAGAAACCTATTGACAAAGAAGAGTAGCAATCCTGAAGGTAGAAGCATTCTGTAAGGTGTATGTTGAAATTTTGAGGAACGTGTCATAGCCGTCATGCTGGGGGAAAACAAGCCTGTTTACAATACACCTTTCCACTCCCAGCGACACTGCATAGTAATCATCCTGCCACTCTCATCCTTCTCCTTGTTACAAGACATTAAGAAAAGAAAGAACAAGAACCATATAATTCTCTCAGTAGATGCTGAAAAAGCATTTCACAAAGAACAATACCCTTTCTCGATCAAAACGCTTCACAGTGTAGGCATAGAGGCTACGTACCTCAATATCATCACAGCAAACTATGAAAAACCCACATCGGATATCCTTCACAATGGAGAAAAACAGAGCTTTTCCCCTAAGGTCAGGAAAACGGCAGGTCTGTCCACAATCATCACTGCTATTCACCATAGTACTAGAAATCCAAACCTCAGCCATCAGACAACAAAAAGAAATAAAAAGCATCCAAATCAGCAAGGAAGAAGTCCAACTCTATCACTCTTTGCAGATGGTATCATACTTTATGTGGAAAACCCAAAGGACTCCACTCCAAAACTGCTAGAACTCATAGAGGAATTCAGTCGTGTCAGGATATAAAAATCAGTGCACAGAAATCAGTTACATTTCTACATAACAACAAAATAGAAGAAAGAGAAATGAAAATGTCAATCTCATTTACATCGGCACTCAAAACCATAAGATATCTAGGAATAAACCTATCCAAAGAGGCAAAGAATCTGCACTCAGAAAACTCTAATGTTCTCATGAAAGAAATCGAGGAAGACACAAAGAAGGGGAAAAACATTCCATGCTCGTGGATTGGAAGAACAAATATTGTGAAAATGTCGATGCTACCAGAGCAATCTACACATTTAATGCAATCTCCATCAAAATACCGGCAATTTATGCCAAAGAAATGGAACAAATAATCTTAAACTTTATATGGAACCAGAAAAGACCCCGATCAGCCAAAGGAATGTTGAAACAGAAAACCAAAGTGGGTGGCATCACAATTCCAGACTTCAAACTCTATTACAAAGCTGTCATCATCAAGACAGTATGGTACTGGCACAAAAACAGACACATAGATCAGTGGAACAGAATAGAGAGCCCAGAAATGGACCCTCAACTCTATGGTCAACTCATCTTCAACAATGCAGGAAAAAAATGTCCAATGGGAAAAAGTCTCTTCAACAAATGGTTTTGGGAAAGCTGGACAGCCACATGCATTAAAATGAAACTGGATCATTTCCTTACACAACACACAAAAACAGACTCAAAATGAATGGAAGATCTCACTGTGAGAAAGGAATCCATCCAAATCCTTGAAGTGAACACAAGCAGCCACCTCTTCTAACTGAGCTGCAGCAACTTCTTCCTAGCAACATCACCAAAGGCAAGGGAGGCAAGGGCAAAAATGAACTATTGGGACTTCATCATGATTAAACGCTTTTGCACAGCAAAAGAGTCAACAAAACCAAAAGACAAGTGACAGAATGGCAGTAGATATATGCAAATGACATATCAGGTAAAGGTCTTGTATCCAAAATCTATAAAGAACTTCTCAAACTCAACACCCATAGAACAAATAACCCAGTCAAGAAATGGGCAGAAGACGTGAACAGACATTTCTCCAAAGAAGACATCCAAATGGCCAACAGAAACATAAGAAAGTGCTCACCATGACTAGGCATCAGGGAAATACAAATCAAAATCACAGCGAGATACCACCTCACACCAGTCAGAATGGCTAAAATCAACAGGTCAGGAAATGACAGATGTTGGCAAGGATGCGGAGAAAGGGGAACCCTCCTACAGCATTGGTAGGAATGCCAGCTGGTGCAGCCAGTGTGGAAAACAGGATGGAGGTTTCTCAAGAAGTTGAAAATAGCGCTACCCTATGACCTAGCATTCTCACCACTAGGTATTTACCCTAAAAGTACGAAGGTAGTTATGATCAGGGTACATGCACCCAAAAGTTTATATCAGCAATGTCCACACTAGCCAAACTATGGAAAGAACTTAGATGTCCATCAACAGGTGAATGGATAAAGAATATGTGATATATACATACATATATATATTTATATATATACATATACATACACAATGAAATGCTATGCAGCCATCAATGAAACAAAATTTGCCATTTGCAACGACATAGATGGATCTAGTGGGTATTATGCGAAGCGAAATTAGTCAATCAGAGAAATCCAATTATCATATGATAATTGATAATTCCTCTGACATGACGAACTTGAGGGTCAGGGTGCGGGGTCGTGGGCGTAGGGAGGGTAAAATAAGGAAACAAGATGGGATCAGGAAGGAGCCAAACCATAAGAGACTCTTAATCTCACAAAACAAACTGAGGGTTACTGGGGGGGTGTGAGGGTAGGGATAGGGTGGATGGGTTATGGACATTGGGGAGGTTTTGTGGTATGGTGAGTGCTGGGAAGATGTAAGCCTGATGATTCACAGAACTGTACCCTTGGGGCAAATAATAAAAAAAACAATAAAAAATAAAAATACATAGGAAAAAACGTCCAAGTGAATGAGTCACCTTCCTAATATGGGAAAAACTGTACAGACCCAAATATACCGTGACTCAGTTATGCAGGATAACTTGGAGGGGCTATGTAGGAACTCTTCTTCTCTCTGAGGCAGAACGACTAAAAATTTTCGGGAGACTAGTCTAATAAAAGGCTCCTCTCCTGCGATGGACTTTAAAAAGCTTGCACTTTTTTGGGGGTGCTGGGCTGGCTCAGTACATTGAGGGTCTGACTCTTGGTGCCAGCCCAGGTCCTGATCTCATGGGTCCTGAAATGGAGCCCTGAGTCGGGCTCCATGCTCAGCTGGAGTCTGCTTAAGATTCTCTCCCTCTGACCGGAGTTACGCCACTTGCTCTCTCTCTCTCTCTCTCTCTCTCTCAAATAAACCTTAAAAAAATAAAACAAACAAACAAAAAACATGTACGTTTTTAATATTATCCCAGGTAATTTTTTTAAAGTAAGCTCTACACCCAGCCTGGACCCCAATGCGGGGCTTGACCTCATGACCCTGAGATCGAGACTTGAGCTGAGTTCAAAATCTGATGCTGAACTGAGCCACGCAGGCACCCCCACCCCAAGGTAATTTTTTTATAAGCACCCCTTGCTACGGATACTAATTTCAAGTCTTTGGTGGCAAGTGACAAGCCCATCTCAAAATTAGTTTTAGCAAAAAGAGAACATGAGGGTTCATGTGTGCAATTAATAGAATAATTCAGAAAAAGTCATGGCTTCAGGCACGGCTGGATCCTGGGTCCAAGTAATAGAAAATGTTCTCTTTGTCTCTCTCCTTTGCTTCGCAGCTGCCCACCCACCTCCCAAAATCCCAGTCCTCAAAGTGTGCGCTTCTGTCCTTCTCATCTTCAGGCCTGAGAAGATTTCATTTGGAACCAGCTGGTGTGGGGTGAATTGTGTTCTCCAAAAATTCACACGTTTAACTCCTTGACCACAGTCCCTCAAAATGTGACTGCATTTGGAAATAGGCAGATCGCCAATGTAATTAGCTAAGATGAGGTCCTTAGGGTGGAGACCTGATCCGATCTGGCCTATGTTCTGGAAGGAAGGGGAGATTTGGAGACACACACACGCACACACACAGAGACGCAACACCAGGAACAGTTAGATAAGTGTACAGAGGTCCCCCAGCAGAAGCTGGATCCTCCCTCCCAGACTCAGGAAGAACCCACCCTGACCGTGACCTGACCTTGGACGTCTAGACTCTGGAACTGCGAGAACACATTTCTGTCAGTTAAGGAATGAATGTGAAATATTTCTTTCTGTGTCTCCAGCAAACTGAGGCAACAGCCAAGCAGATGGGAAGCGAGCAGACACCCAGGGCCAGAACGCTAAGAACAAAGCCACTGACCACAGCCCATGATTGCAGGCCTTGTTCTGCAACCCAGCAGTGTCTCAGTAGAAATCGGACAGAGATTATATGTGGACCAGTCATGCTTAACACCTGCATGCCCACTGTTAGCCTGGGTCAATGGTCCTCAGAACTTATTTGCAATTAAGGAAACAACTGGGGAAGGTTGGCTGATCGGAGCAGCTTGCAAAATGAGGGTTTTGCAAAATGCCATTAAATTGTCAAAGGCCAAGTGTTCCCACAATTATGTACAATAATTCTGTGATGTTAGCTCAAACCAGGAAAAATGATCTCCTTATGCAAAATGTATGCGATTAATAAAAGATGAATATTTTTATTCAGCTGTCCCTGCCTGTCCAAATACTAATTATATTTATTCCTTTTTATTCAGGTAGAGTTTCTATATAAATGTAATCATGGTTTAGTAAATCCATAACAATTTGTTGAACAGCAATGCTGATCACATCTCTCCAGCTAAGCCTTGCAAAGCATTTCATTAAAGTGGTGTTCTGCACCGAGGTTCACTCTGTGTTTGAGTGTGTGACAACAGAACATTGCCCCATACACACCCCATACTTTCAAAAAGCCTCTTTACATATGATCAGGCCATGTTGCTGGGAAACTTCTTTGTCCACAGATGATGGGAAAAGCGGGTCAGGATGGTGGTGAACACACTTTAGTCTTTATTCTAGATTATACAGTCCTGTTTGTACTGAGAAAAAAATATTGAAAGCATCAGCCTTGCAGGACTAGCCAGGGTGGGGGAAATGGTTTTAGCAGAGACCTTCTGCGAGATTTCTTTTGGACGCCGTGGTCACTTGGACAATGTTCTCGAACATTCCTCCGTGGGAGGAAACACCCGGCAAGGAGGCCAGTCAGGGCTGGGCGGTGATCATTCTTGATGCACAGAAGCCCTCGTGGGGGCAATGTGTTCCTCGTGGCATTTTACAATGGACTGAAATGGAGTGAGGGAACTATAAGGTGACATCCAATTTCCCTCTCCTTCGGAAAATCA
>LNAC01001851.1:76666-89416 GCA_002007465.1 Ailurus styani
GAAGCACGTGCTACGTGTTGACAAGGGGTCACAGCCCATGCTCACCCTGCCCTTAGTCTCCTCTTCTGCCTCCCTGACCAGCATTATTCCAAGAATAGCCTCTCATCCTTGTCAGCATGGGAGACACCTGAGCACAGGCAGGCGTGTGGAGGGAGAGCAGCTTCCAAGAGGTGGGGATGTTGTGACCCTTCAGTTTCTGACGAATTGGGCCCAGGTGAACATCCTCCCCCCCTATTTGTTAATACAAAGCCCAGACAAGGCCATGCTCAGCTCTGGGAAATCACTGGGACTCACCGAAGAACATGCCCTGAGCCCAGAGTTTGCAGAGTAGGGGTTGAAAGCAGTGAGGACTTGATTTAGGAGGGGCTGAGAGCATGAGGATCAAAGTGCCCCCAAATAAAGGGAAAGAAACCAGCTGGGCTCTCGGGGCTTTAGGCCATGATGAAGTGTTTGCCCTGTGACTAACCAGATGGGGGTGCTGTTGAATTGTTCTGAGGTCTTTACACAGCTGCTCAGGGAGGACAATTCAAGCAAAGGAGCCTGGGATTGGAGGCTGGGTTCTGTGCTCCCTGATGGGGACTCCTCAGCTGTGTCCTCTCTGGCTGGTAGACTCCCCTGAGTAGGGACCTGTGTGTGGTCTCATTAGGTGCTTCCTCTCAGGGCTTTCCCCAGGGCTGAAACCAACTGCTATCATCCTCAGTGTGTGTTGTGAGCTGAGTTCCAGCACCAGGGCTCAAGGAGGGGCTGAGCAGTCACTGGACAGACCCCATGTGCATGGACAGCCCCTCCTGTGAGAGGCTGGAGGAGAAAAGGAGCCCAGCCCCTGTGGGGACTAGAGTCCCTGTTGCCATAGCTTGGATTTTTAAATCTTTGTCCCACCCTCTCACTGCCCCAGTAAGTACAGGAATCCCCAGGAACACAGAGCAACCAGTCAGCCTATGTCAGCCACTCTGGCTTAGAGGTTGGAGGAAATTTAATCTGGCCCTTGATGCATCACCCATGAATGTGTTTGCAGCTTCTATGTCCCAGCCTGTGCTGTGTCCACCGCCGTCTCTCTCTGCATCCCTGGGATCATCAGCCAGACTCACCTGCTCTCTGACCAGTGGCTTCAGTGTGGGGACTTCTGCCTTAGCCTGGTTCCAGCAGCATCCAGAAAGCCCTCCCGAGTATCCGCTGAGGTGCTCCTCAGACTCAACAGGTCTCTGGGATCCCCAGGTGCTTCTCTGGCTCCAAAGATGCCTTGGCCCATGCATCTCTGGACTGCTCACTTCTGGGCTGCAGCCTGAGGATGAGGCTGACCATTACTGTGCTACAGATCATGCTGGTGGGAACAGCTATCATTACTCACAGTGTCTCAGATAAGGAGGGAACAGTACAAAGACCTTTTGTCCCACAGACCTTGGCTTCAGAATATTTTCACTGAGAAACTTAACCTGGAGACACACAGAGGGGGTACATATCTGTTGGAAGATCTGTTCTTCAGCAGAAGAGAAAAACCCAGGTTGTGCCTGCAAGGTAACACATCCCAGTGCATCCCCAGAAGGCAGGGACAAATGAAGTATCAGACGTCAAGTGCACATCCCCACAGGCTCTGGGGAAGTTGGACAGGAATAAACCCTGTTTCTGCTTGTGAAACTGCTGCCCAGTGATATTCATCCACAGTCAGTCCTATCATCTTATCCCATAAAGTGTGACCTCGTGTCACTGCTGATGTATCCATCCACCCTGGTGCTAGATGGTGCTTTATTTTTCCCCTTTGGGAAATCTTTGAGCTGTTGAACTATTTCGGTGCTTCAACAGCATCTCTCGCTTTCTGGCTCTGTCTCTCAGTCTCTGGCTCTCTGGAAACTGGTTGCTTTCTTCTACAGACATGGTGTGTCCAGAGATTGGGGGTGGGCACTGTACTTCCAGGGGCTCCAGATTGGGTTGGAAAGGAGTCACAGCCTGCTCCTCAATTGCCAGGATATGCCAGTATCTGCTTGGGACTTGCACATGTCTTGGGATTGGACAGATCATGGCCAGAGCCCCTTCATGCAGGAGGAGGTTTGGGCAGCTGGGGAGGGGAGGGGGGCAGGTAGAAATGAGTCCTCCCTCCTCTGGATGCTGAGGGTGTGCTGGCCACTTGTATGACTGGACTTGATGACTGGTGCTGAATCTGAGGTTTGGCTGGGCCCTGCTTGTCCAGCTTCCACCTGACAGAGACCTGCCCAGGATACCGTATGGCACTGAGGAGGCTGGGCCCAGCTGGCTACAGGTGTTGTGGTGTGGGACCCAATCAGGACTGCATGCAGGGCTTGCCGAGCCTGAGGGTCACTCCAGCTTTTGGTCTCTCAAGGTGGCTGTAACCCCCAGGGTTGAAGTATGCTATAACCAGCTCCATTATTGTTCATTATAGCAAGATCCTTGTCAGCCAGTCTGTCCCTCCCTCAAACACAGTTCTTCCTTAGCCTGGCCCGAGGACCTGTAAGCCTGCAGGAGGGGATGGGGTGAGCAGGAGCTGCCTCCCACAGCAGCGAGGCAAAAGGAAGTCTCTTGGGTCAGGTTGGCATGAGGTGGCGCAAGTCCCCATGGATCTTAGGCTGCATGGTGGGCCATGGCTTTGGTGGTGTCCTGGTCCCCACACACCTCTCCAAGGGCTCTAGGCTTGGTGCAGTGGAAGATGTGGGATGCCCTTGAGCTCTTCTGGCCCCTGTATCCTGGGGTACCCAGATCCCCTCAATCCCTCTGGGCACTGCCTGAGATGGGGGGACAGCAGGGAGACAGAATAGGCTGTGGCATGGAAGGCTGTGAGGGTGGCTGTCAGGAGAGCTCAGATAGCCCCTGTCCCCCAGCAGGTGGAAGAAAGATGGAAGTGGTTGTGTTGCGGTGGAGGAAGGGCATGAAGGGCACCAGGGGCAGTCAGGAGTCTGCATGTGCATTCCTGTGCATGTGTGTGAGTGCACAGGGCTGGGCCCCCACCCCACCCCCACCTGGGTGCAGCCAGGAGGTGCAGAAGGCAGGGATTTCACTGGATTTGAAGGCTTCATATGCTGGGCCAAAGGCTAGAGGTGTCCCCTGAGGGCAGGGCCTGGAAAAGACACCCTGTCCAGAGCTTGGCAGCTTCCTGTGCCAGGGACACCCTACTTGGTGAGGACACAGAACGGCAGGTGCTGGGAGAAGTACTTGGAGACCTCGGGGGTGGCTGCAAGGCAGCTGGTCACCTCCTGCTCCTCCAGGTCCTGCCGCCACACTAGGCCCCACTGCCCCATGGTGGTCAGCAGCGGGCAGCCTGCCAGAGACAAGAGATGCCACCTCCTTCTGGCCAGGAGGTTCTGCAGCCTGAAGTCCCGCACCTGGCAACACCAACATAGGTAGAGCCTGCGGAGGGATGACGTGGTGGACAAATAGCTGAGGCCAGTATCTGTGATGTGCACACACCCTGGGCTTGAGGGATTTTCATTCATTCATTCATTCATTCATTCATTCATTCATTCATTTTAATTTTAGGAAATAAGTTTCCCTCAAAGAAGTTATGCTTCATTCGTTCTAACTACCAGTGTTATAATTCAGGGGTCCAAATCCTCTCTGATTTTTTAAAAAGATTTTTTTTATTTAGTTGTCAGAGAGTGAGTGAGTGAGAGAGATCACAAGCAGGGAACAGCAGACAGAAGAGAAGCAGGCTCCCCACGCATCAGGGAGCCCAATATTGACAGTAACCTGGGCCACAAACACACTCTCTTCTCTCTGAAGCAGCTACGCATGAACTTGGACCAGATCCTAGAGACTCTCCATGACAACACCCCCACCACACACACACTCTTCTTCTCCTCTCTGCTCTCATGTTCCTCAAGCTTCAGTCTCTTCCTCTGGCTCTTCAGTCTGAGCTCTGTCTCCATGTCAGGATTTCAGAGAAAACTGGAAATGATTGTACTGTAGTATCTAGTCTCTAGAGTCCATTTCTGGGGAGGAGAATGACTAGAAAATACAGCTGCATGGAACACTTCATGTTGTCCATCTTCTTTCTTTCACTCAAAAAGACCTGGACTTCTGATTCAGGGAATTGTAAAAAGGTCTGCTCTCAAATCAGTCCTCAATGCCTAAATAAATCCTTCCCCATGGAGAACGTAAGATCCCAGGCTCAGTGCTTCTCCCCTGGAGCTCAAGGCCCACAGGGATATGGGACACAATCCCCTGTGCTCTTGATGCTGGGCTGTGACTCCCTCAGTCATCCCTGTGACACCTCCAAAAAGGCTGAACCTCTGCTGAGACTCCACTGTCCCCACCCAGTGTCACAGGGATGTGACATCAGGGACACTTATCTCCACCTTTCCTCCACTCCAATGTGGGACCTTGGACAGAAACTTCTGGGTCTGGTTGGTCTTGGGTAATAGAATTTTCTTCATCTAGTCATGGGGGGCTGAGTGGACAATTGCTCTGTTCTGAACTTGCTGAACACAACACACAGGGAGCACAGCTATGCTCACCCCTGAGTCCAGTCTGGTCCCAAATATTTCCTTCCTGGAGGCTCTGTGTGTGTTTGGTAATTCCATCTTTGAGATGGCTCTGAAGTTCATAGGAACAGCTTCTTGGGTTTCACTGACACCATATNGGGCACCACATCAGATTTTTACAGGCAGGACCAGACCCATGATACACACCTTAAGAGTGTAATAATAGTAATAATAAAAAATAATAATAATAAATCAAATGATCTTAGAAAGAAGTTTATACACCCCTTTTCAACTGAAAACAGAAGGCATTTATTTTCTGTTGTTTTTCCATCCATGCTTTTAACCATAAATTCCAACCATTTTCTATCCATGTCAAACAGATCTGACAAAAGTACACCAGTCATTGTACTTGCACCTTCTCTTTGTCATTGTCCCGGAGTTTTAATCAATCTGACTGAATTAAATTTGGATAAACTAATCTGCATCATTTCAAGTGCACAGCTGGCAAAGTGATCACTAGTAAATAAAATGTGCCACTGTATACCTGTCACATCAGCAGTGTCACTCCTTCCCTCCTAGAACTTCCTGCAGGTTTGCCCTTTGTGTTCTGAAGTCAGTGTCACCCAAAGCCTCACGTGGCAGGGCTCCCACAGACTAGTGTCTCTGCTGGGAAGACAGACCCTAAGAGGGAATCACTGTCCCACTGTGTGGAGAACTGTTGTTTCAAACAGGTATTAATGTGACTAATGACAAAGATGTTCAGTGAGTCATCCCTCTAGGAATTCACGCCAGGGTTTCTACCCACAACCTGGAGAGAAGAAGACACCATCTCCTCAGTGCTTCCACTGGATACTATGAAGGAGTCACCTAAAACAAAGGGCTCAGTATCCTGCAGAGAAGGGTGTCCTTTGGGTCCCAGCACTGTTCTGAAATTCATCTTGATCTAAGGGGAGTTTGTGCAGAGACACCATTTGAGTCCTGAGCCATGAGAGCCACAGACAGACACACTCTGAGGAGTCTAAGTAGAGCATAATGTTTGTCCTATGATGGTGGAAGGACAATTAAGGGGAGCCCTGGTTTGGCTCTAATGTAGCAGACAGTGGTCAGTGCTATGGGACGGCCAAAGCACTCTGATGAGCTCTGGTCACCTTGTAACACAAGGGTGTTTCTGGGCCTGGACACCAGGGGGGGCTTGGGTCCCCTTTTTGAGGGCTCAGAGGTGATCAGAGCTGGGACCTGTCATGTGGCTCTGCCTGTGCCCTCTGCTCTGGGCTCACAGCTGGGCACTCCTCACCCAACAGTTCCACACAACAACACTCAGAGCTCAGAGCCCATGTCCCAGTGCACTGGTCACTTGGGCAGAGGTCCCCAATTTCTGCATTGGAAACTTCATCAGTGTGAGCTATGCTGGGTCTGGGACAGAAGCCCCACAAATAGGATGGTTGATGTCATTTAGGATGCAGCCTGAGTGGGAACAGATGATCACTTCAGATCTGGGGTCACTGCCTCAATTTTCCACGGTGCTCTTCATCCTGGACAAGTGAGCCAACTCATCTCTTCTGCCCTTGTTCCATCCATGGTGTCTCTGTTACTAAGTGTCACCAGTACTGGTCACAGTCACTCATTGAGGAGATCACTGCCATCATGTCTGCACCAGCATTGGTCCGTCTATGGACATGACATCCATGTGCATCTTTAAGAATGAGTACTTGTCCTTTACCATCAATGCTAAGTATTAACCACTGATTTTCTTTCCTTAATTGCATGTTCTGGTACTTGAGGAATATTGTTGAAAAATAATGGAAAGTGAAGATCATCTTTGTCTTTTCCTATCTTTGTGAAAATGGTCCCCTTCACTACGCCATGAACTGAGATGCTGGTCTTAGGTCTACATCATAAGTGTGAGAGACAGTGTGTATTACCGTATTATAAATGTATCTGTTCATATTTCCATATGATTTTTTTTATGATTTGGTCAAAAGCTCTTTCAAGAGCAATTGGGGAAATATGATCATATCTCTTGATGTAATATGTCATGCGATATGAAACTTGTTCTTAATATGGAACACAACTTGCATCACTGGAACAAATCACACTTAATGGTGTTTCAAGTTATTAATATGGTACTGATGCCTCTTTGCCAATATTTTATGTTACAGGTCTGTGATTTTCATTTTTTTGTGAAATGTAATTTGGTACATCTATCAGTGTTATAACTCTTTTAGAAGAACTAAGAAATATTCCATCCTTTTCAGTGTTATGAAAAGAATATGAAGCAAAGAAATTAGAACCATCTTATCTCAGAAGGTTTGTTAGATGTCTCCTGTGAAAATGTCTGTATGTTATGCATTTCTGGGGAGTGTTTTTATAACCACATTTTCCATTTTTCCTATTAAAAATCGATCTATTCACTTAAATTATTTCTAGTAGAACTAATTTTGCATCTTCCTTTTCACTTTTTGAAAATTTATTTTAGAGAAACAGAGTGAGCAAGCAGGGGAGGAGCATAGGGAGAGGGAGAGAGAGCACTCCAAGTGGACTGCCTGCTGAGTTCCATCCCAGGACCTTGAGATCATGACCTGAGCCTAAGCCATGAGTCAGACGCTTAACTGACTGAGGCACCCAGGTGCCCCTAATTTTGTATCTTCTTGAGAAAGTATGAATTTTATCTATTCTTAATGGGAATTATCTCCTACAAGTTTTTTTTCCTTTTTTTCCCTTTTACATTTTTCCATGTGAGATTAACAGGGGGCACTGTGAGACTGCCCTGTAGTCTCTATGGAGTTGCTCAGTGAGGACTAGTCATTGAGGACATTCAGGTCTGGGGGCCTTGTGTGGTCTCAGCAGTGCTTCCTTGCAGGCTCTCCCCAAGGGTGAGTAAACCTCCACCTTCCTCAGTGTGTGATGTGAGATCAGCCCCAGCCCCAGAGCTCAGGGTGGGGCCAGACAGCCACTGGGTGGACCCCATTTGAATGGACAGCCCCTCCAGTGGAAGAGGGTAGAGAAGAAAAGGGGGCCTGTGGCAGCCTAGCCCACTGTGTGAATCAGGGGCTGTGTCACCATGGACTGAACTCTTGTCCTCCTCATTCTCCTATCCTACTGTGCTGGTAGGGAGGGGCCTCAGCGAAACAGGGCTGACCTCTAGCAGGTGTCAGCCTCTCTGGCTGAGACCCTAGGGAAAGTTATCTGGCCCCTGCTCCATCATCCATGAATGTCTGTGTTTGCAGGTTGTGACGGGGTTCATGGAACACAGAATGGTCCCCAAATCACTCTTTCTGTGCTTAATGCCCTGAGAAATTTTTCCATTTCTAGCCCCATCACCCATATGTCTGTGTTTGCACGGTCCCTGTCCCAGCCTGTGCTGACCCAGCCACCCTCCCTCTGCATCTCTGGGTACAATGGCCAGACTCACCTACATTGCGAGCAGTGGCTTCTGTGTTGGCAGCTACTACATCAGCTGGTACCAACAGAAGCTAGGGACTCCTCCAGGTTTCTCCTGTACTATTACTCAGACTCAAGTTCACAGTTGGGATCTGGGGCCCCCAGCTCTTCTCTGACTCCAAATATGCCTCTGCAATAGCTGGTCTTCTGCTCACCTCTAGGCTGTAGCCTGAAGATGAGGCTGACTATTACTGTGCTACAACTTGTGAAAGTGGGAGCAGCTTTCATTACCCACAGTGTCTCAGACAACAAGAAGTGAGACAAAAACCCTGGGAACTAGAGATCTTTTCTCTGAGACTCTTTAATTGAGAAGATTCCGTGGAGGCTCATGTAGGGGAGAGTCCTCTACTGAAAGACCTGTCTTGGAGAAGCGAGGAGTGACACACAGATTATGCTGTTGCTTGATACAGTGCAGGTGTCCCACATGCACACCTGGGTAAGGGAATAGAGTCCAATTGCACATGTCTTACACTCTGGGGTAAATTAAAAATAATAAATATTTTTTAAAACAAAACCTCAGTCTTTCCTTGTATCTCCCATTATATCTCTGTTACTACTTATGTAAAACATTTCATGTCTGACACATTTAGCCACCAGTTCTGTGGATTCTCTGTTCCAAAGCAAGCAATTCTCTGTGACACCTGTTTGTTGTTCTAAAATTTAACTCAATTTCACACTCAGCTTACCTGTCTGGAGATGGTGTCAGATGCACAGGGTAAGGACTCAGTAGACTGCCCCCCACTTTGATGCCAACAGCAACTTGTAGGTTCCTCACAACTTATGTCCCACTTGGTCACAAATCAGGGTTCCCACAACACTCTCCGTAGTTCACTTAATTTAGGAGAGTGACTCATGGATACTCTTACTTCCCTTTACAAGTTCATTAAATGATATGATGGAAACCAATGACCAGTCAGATAAACAGACACTTAGGTCAAAGTCTGGGAAGGTCCCAAGTGAAGGAGATTATGTCCCCATGGAGTTTCAGTACATCACCTACTGGGTATGGATATGTTCGCCAGTCTGGAAGCTCTTCCAAGCCCATATTTGGCATTTCTATTGAGGATTCAGGTACACATCATTGATCACTAACTCCATATTCAGTTTTTCTCCCCTCTCTGGATAACGGGGATCTGAATATCCCCAGCATCTGATCATGGCTTCATCTTTCTGGGGACCGGCCCCATCCCAGAGTCATCCATGAGTCCACACACAGTCACCTCATTTGCAAAAAGATGTTCCTAGTGCTCTAGTCACTTTGGATATGGCAAAGGTTTCAGGAGCCCTGCATCATGAACTGGGGACAGAGATGTGTGTACAGTTTCTAAGATCTCACAGTACTGTTGTATCAACTAAAAATGTTGATTGGCATATTTCCATCATTCACAAATCTTACGCTAAAAAGTGTGACTCTTGTGTTACTGATGACACATTAGCTGGTATATTATCATCCACATGGATCACAAGTTGTTTTTCTTTCTCTGAACCAGTCATCCAAAAATGAGTCACAACTGCTTCAGACTCACTAACAACATCCATACACATGAACTCCTCTTTTCCACTCTGTTCCCATGTCCCTCAGGCCTTCAGCTATCCCTCTGGCTCTCTAGGTCTGAACTTCATCTCCTTGTGTGTTTTTAGAGAGAACTGCGAATGGCCTTGCTATAATTTCCACTCTCCAAGGCCCATTTCTAGGAAGAAGTGGTAGATAGTAAACCAGCATGAAATCCCTTCATCGTCCCTGCTCTCATCTCTGACTGTGGTTTCCATGTCCCATCAGCCTCAGTCAATCTCTGTAATATGACAACATGGTTATTCTATTTCCTACAAATTAATATTTATCCAGCCTTTGTATATTTGCATAGAGAACCTATTGGCGTATTTTCTTTTCCTTCTGCAGGACCACTGAGGCCTTACCCATGGTCACTGTTGACCTAATCAACCAAGTCAGGATTGGATGCATATTTCAATATCTGACAAACTTTTTCTTATTCTTGAGGATATTTGTTTCTAAGACTACCAGAACAACAACTTAGCCACACACACACATTGCCCTAATCAGTGAATAATCATGCATTAGACTTTTTGAAGATAGAGAGTAGACACTCTCTTCTGGTCACCCTGACAGAAGCATCAGGGAACCCTGGAAGCAAGGTGGGCGATGGTCGTGATGTGCGGATTCATGAGGCATGGAGGTGTCTGGTCAAACCCTGCCCTGTGATTTGGAGACCTGAAGACCCACAGGGGTGGGGCTTGTATCTGCACAGATGAAAATGAGCAGATGCCTCACACCCCTTATGACTCAATATCTGACTCAGTGGAGTCACTATCAGAAGGAATGTGCAACCAAATCCCCCTTCCTTGTATAATTTTTATCTTTGTGCAAGAGAAGTTGCCTTCCAGACAAGTTCTTTAGCTCCAAGCTTCAGGACACTGGAAGGTCTTACAGAGAGTCTGCTCTGGGATGGATTTGCATGGAGAACACACTCAGACAGTGGAGAGGGCTAATATGGATGGGGGACACTTGTCCCCATGCTTTGTCTCTACAAGAAAGTCTTCTGGAGAGTACATGGGGCATATTCTAATTCTCTGTCTATCTGTCTGTCTGTCTGTCTGTCTGTCTCTCTCTCTCTCACACACACACACACACACACACACACCCCTCCTCTCTCTGAGTGTATAGTGTCCTGGGCTCTGCAGTTTCCAGGCTTCTCTGTCTCTCCAAAAGTAAGGCTCAACCTGGGCTTACCCAGCTGGCTTCAATGTTACAATCTCTATAAGGCAGAATCCCCATCATCAGGAAACATCAGAGATATTGACTGTGACTAAGGTCCTGACTCCAGGGCCAGGATGTTCCCTGAGCACCTGCTCTCCTGGGCCGAGGCTGATGCTCAGGAATCCCACAGGGAGTCTCTGTTAATGGGGTCAGCTCAGCCCCCAACCATCTCAGGGTTCCAATCAGTGCTTGAAGCTGATCAGTACAATGACTCTGGGATAGCAGCCTCAGTGCTCAAGACCTATGGAGATGTGACACAGTCACCTGCCTGTGCCCTCAGGGCTAGGCTGTCCCTCCCTCCTTTACCTCAGTGACACAGACAGCCTGNCTACCAACCCAGTGCCACAGGGCCTGTGACTTCAGGGACACAGTTCCCCTTTTCTCCACCTCTCCTTCACTCTCACGTGAGACCTTTGATAGGAAATTCTGGGTTGGAATGGACTTGAGCAATAGAAATTAATCTCTCTATCCATTGGTGACTGAATGAACAATGGCTCTCTCCTGAACAAGCTGGACACGAGGTGTATGGACTACAGCTGTGCCTGTCCCTAAATCAAGCCTGACTCCTAACCACTCCATCCTAGAAGCTCTATCTCTGGTAATTCCATCAGTGAGATGGCTCTGGGATTCATAGGAACAGGCTCCTCATGGGGTTTCACTGGGCACCATATCCAGCTTTCCTACTGGCAAGAACAGACCCAGGATATAAAACTGATTTTAAAAATATACGTATACACAGAATTAGAATAAAAATCAAGCTATATTAGTAAAAGTTCATAGACTTATTGAACCAAGTCATTCTCTTTGCATTGTTATTCCATTGATCATTTTTTAAAAGATATTATTTTTGCACCTGAGCGATAGACAGAGAAGACATGCAGGGAGGGAGGCAGAGGGAGAGGGATAAGCAGGCTTCCCACCGAATGGGAGCCTAACCTGGGGCTCAATACCAGGACCTGGAAATCATGACCTGAGCCAAAGGCAGATGCTTAACCATCTGAATCCCCCAGAGGTCCCTGTCCCATCTAGGATCTTAACCACAATTTCCATCCATATTCTTCCTGCAATAAACACGGGTCTGGGAGAAGTATACCAGCAGCTTATTGCATCTTCACAACATTAGCATTGAGATGTAATCACTTTGAATGAGATGAATTCTGTGAAACACTAACATGCACCTATTTTACATATGTTTTTGTTTCAGTGGTGACTAACACATGAACTATGTCACTGAAAACCTATCAGAGCATCTATAGTTATCAGTTCTGCCCTCCTNATATCAGTCCTGCCCTCCTAGAACTTCTGGAAGGTTTGCCTCTATGCTTTGGGGTGAATTGCACACATAGACTCACATGGCAGGACTCCTGCAGACTTGTGCCTGTGTGCTTGGAGGACAGATACTAGGAGAGAATCACTGTCCACGGTGTGTACAGAACTGTTGTTTCAGGCAGGTGGAAAAAGTCACAGGTGACAAAGATTTTGTGTAACCCCTCTGGGAATGCACATAAGGGCTTCTACCCACAAAGTGGAGAGGAGTGCTTTCCATCTTAGTGCTGCAGGAACATCAGAGGTGGAGACCTTTGGAAACCGGGAAGAACCACATAGAAGGAAAGACCCAGTGTCTTGCACATAGAGACCATATGTCTGTGGACATCATTGCTCTGTATTTAATCCTGACCCAAGAGGAGTTTGTGTAGAGACAACATGTCAGTCCTGACCCATGATCAGCCAAGGGAGCTGTGGAAAGTTTCATCCTGAGGAGGCTGAGTAGAGCACAAAGTCTGTCCTGAGGTGATGGGAGGACACATAAGGGGACACAAAGCCTGGACCTAATGCAGGGGACAGTGATCAGAGCAGTGGGTAGACAGGAGTCATGTCTAATGGACTCCATTCACCATTTCACCAGCTCCAGCCCAGGATCACCATCCACCAGAGGACACAGGTGCTCCCCAGTCATGCAGCAGGGAGCTCCTGTCTCCCTGCCTCTTGCAGGTGCTCCTCTGCCATCCTGGGTTGAAGCCCTCTCAAACCTCTACACTCTGTTTTGCTCTGCTGGATCCCAAGTTAGGTCAAAGGAGGGGCTTGCACAGCCTTAAGAAAAGG
>LNAC01001851.1:90657-112208 GCA_002007465.1 Ailurus styani
GAGAGAGGTCAGATGAGAAAAAATGTACATATTTATGTCACTGGACAAGATCTGGACTTCTCAGTAAAGTATTAACAGGTGTGCTCTTATGCGAGTCCTTGGGTACCAAATACATCCTTTTACAGGGAAATGGTCTTTGAGACAATTGACCTCTAAATCCAGAATCAGATTCATGAAGAACCATCTTTCAGAAAGCATAAGAGGCACAGTGGATCACTTGACCTCGTTTTTGGACACACACACACACACACACACACACACACACACATCTCTCTTCTCTCTCTGAGTGTACAGAGTCCGGGACTCTGCAATTTCTGGGCTTCCCTGTCTATCCAGAAGGCAGGCTCAACCTGTGTTCACCCAGCTGTCCTCAGTGTCACAATCTCCAGGAGCCAGAGCCCCTATCAACAAGAAACCACAGGGATGTCAAGTCCAATTGGGGTCTCATCACCAGGGCATCCAGGACGTGCTCTGAGCACCTGTTCTCCTAGGACAAGGCTGATGCTCAGGAATCCCAGGGGAGTCTCTGTCCCCATGGGCAGCTCGGTCCCCACCATCTCTGGCCTCATTCCATACCTGAGGCTGATCAGTACAACATCAGTGCTGCTCCCTTGCAGCTCAAGTCCTACAGGGATGTAAAACATACACTACTTGTGCTCTCAGGGACGGGCCATTACTCCCTCTTCCAACCTAGTGATACCCCCAAAGAGGCTGAACCTCTGCTGAAACGTCTTGTTTCCCAACCCAGTGCCACAGGGTCTCTGACCTAGGGCCACAGTCCCTATTATCTCTACCTTTCCTTCAGTCGGATGTGGGAAATTTGACAGAATCTTCTGGGTTCAGGTGGCCTTGGGTAATAGAAATTCATTCCTCTAGTCATGGATGACTGAATGATCATTTACTCTATCCTGAACATATTGGACACAAAGCATAGGGGCTAATGTTGTCCCCAGCCTAGAAAGGAGGCTGACCCCAAATTTCTCTGTCCTGGAAGCTCTGTTTGTGTTTGGTAATCCCATCATGGAGATGGCTCTGCAATTTGTAAGTAGAGGTTTCTCCTGGGGTTTCACAGGGTATCATGTTGGACTCTCCTTTTTGTTGTAAAAACCCATGATACTAAACTCATGGCAAAAAAAATGATTTAAGAAAAAGTTTGTAGACCTTTATTCAACCAAGAACAGAAGGAATTTCTTTTGGTTTGTTGTTGCATCAATGTTTTTAACCACAATTTCCATCCATATTCTCTCTGTAATAAACACAGACCTGGGAACAGTATACTAGTGATTCCACCTGCAGCTACACAAAGATACTGCCACTGTGTGGCAATGTCACTGAGAGGAATTTAATATAAGAGAACACACATCCATTTTAAATGTACCGTTGGCTAAGTGGTGACTAATAAATGAATTGAGTCACTTGGTTTCTATTAGAACATCTGCAGCTATCACTACTTCCCTCCTAGAACTTCTGGCACATTTGCCCTTCATGTTTTGAGGTCAATGCCACACAATTCCTTTGGCAGGGCTTCTGCAGACGTTTGTGTGTGTCCTTGGAAAACTGATACTAATAGGGAACCGCAGCCCACAGTGTAGGTAGAACTGTTGAGCAAAGCAGGTGGAAAGAGTTTGAAAGATTTTGAATGTGTGTCCTTCTAGGAATGAACACAAGTTCTACTCACAATCTAGACAGAACTGCTCGCTCTCTCCTCATTGATATAAAAACCTAAGGAGGAGTCCTTTAGAAGCCAGGGAGGAATCACATGACACGAGAAAACACAGCATCCTGCATTGAAGGGCCCGTGTGTCCATGGGGGCCCATCACTGCTCTGGATCTCATCCTGATCGAAGAGAAGTTTGTGTCGAGGCACCACATCAGGTCTGACCCATTAACAGCCAAGGGAGCTATGGACAGACTCACACTTGGGAATCTGAAAAGTGAATAAAGTATGCACTCAGGTGATAAGAGGGCACATAAAGGGATACCTAGTCTGACACTTATTCAGGGAACAGTGTAGAGAGCAATGGGGAGGCAAGAACTGCCTCTAATGGGCTCTGGTCACCATGCATACAGCAGTATGTCTGGTACTCTACACCACGAGGCAGTCAGGACATTTTCCTTAAAGCCAAGGGTGATCAGAAGTTGGATCTACCACCTGGCACAGCCTGTGCCCACTGCTCACAGCTGTGCCCACTGTGCTCATAACTGTGTCCTCGTCAGCCCCTGACCCCACACAGAACACCCCTTCCTATCCCCATGACATCCTTATGCAGACCCATGACCCAGGGCCAGGGAGTGGTCGGAGAGCTGGGTTCTCATTTGCATGAATGTGTCCTCCCTCTTTCAGAGGATGAAGAGGGGAAGGAGAGATTAGGGGAGGCTCTTCTCAGCTGTGGGACACAGAAGGAAGGATTGGTGATGACCTCCTTCATGGCCTAGTCCCCTTTCCTCCTTACCATCCTCACTCACTTCACAGGTGACTGGATGCAGGGGGATGTCGGGGGATGGGCCTTGGGGAAAAATGTGGGTCCTGCTTCCTCCTCTTGTCTCTAGACCACAGCTCACCCTCTGTGTCTCTCCCCCTTCCAGGGTCTTGGGCCCAGTCTGCGCTGACTCAGCGGCCCTCCTTGTCTGGTGCCTGGGCCCAGAGGGTCACCATCTCCTGCACTGGAAGCAGCTCCAACATTGGCCATGGTGAATATGTGTCCTGGTTCCAGCAGCTTCCAGGCACAGCCCCCAAAGCCATCATCTACAGTAACAGCAATAGAACCTCAGGGGTCCCAGGTTGATTCTCTGGCTCCAAGTCTGGCAGCTCAGGCTCCCTGGCCATCACTGGGCTCCGGACTGAGGATGAGGCTGATTATTAATGTGCAACATGGGAAAATAGTCTCAGAGGTCATGCAGTGCTCCAGGCCTGTGGGGAAGTGAGACAAAAACCCATTTATTCATTTGTGAAGAGGAGGGACACACACCAGCAGTTCTTGCTCAGCTTAGCCTGTGATTCTGCTTATTCTTTTGCTGATGTCCTGGGCCCAGGTCCATCCAGGGGTACTACCTGGCAGTGAGGATGTGCTGTCCCTTCTGTGCTCAGAGTCACTGAGAAGAACCCATTCCTAGATAAAGAATCTTCATTTAAACATAAATTTCTGGTCTTTATCAGGTGGGGACAATTTATTTCTAGACTGCTTCATATTTCTATTTACCTTCTGATTTTAAAATAAGTGAAACAATTTCTTTTGTCATTTAAAGTATCATGGGACCTCTACTCTATCTATATAGCACTTAAAGACTAAGTCAACCCTATTTGCTTTTTTATTATTATCTCACCAAGGAGTGAAGCCTGTGTTTGGTCATGGATTACAGAGATGGCAGTTTGGAATCGTGTTTAGTTTGATAGAGTCAGGTAATTGCATGTAGAAATAGCCATCACTATGTGCATGTTCTTGGGCTAGTTGACTCATCTAAATGTCATTTGTCTGTCAGCTGAGTGGGACTGGAAGGAGTGACACCCATAGCCAGGTGATACACTTCCCCACAATTTGCTTTCTAATAACACTCACCTGGGGGGAGATGTAGGCTTCTTTGGAGAAAGATTTAATTCCCAGTGGCACCTGGATGCCTCAGTAGGTTAAATGTTTCCCTTGGTTTAGGTCATGATCCTGGGGTCCTGGGATCTAGAACTGCATTAGGCTTCATCCTCAGAGGGTAACCTTCTTCTCCCTCTCCCTCTGCCCATCCCCTGCTTGTGTTCTCCTGTTCTCTCTCTGCCTGAAATAAATAAATAAATAAATAAATAAATAAATAAATAAATAAATAAATAAATAAATAAGTCTTAAAAAATGTGATTTAATGTCCAGATTAGGAATTTCACAGGATGAGCATGGAGCAGCTTATAGTGTCAGAAAGTAAAGAATCCTTTAAAACAAACACAAACACACCAGTGCAACTGCACCACACACACGGTTGTGCATGTTCATGCGTGCGTGTGTGCACACACACAGAGACACACACATACACAGAGAGGGCAGGGTGGCAAGGAGCTCAAGAGTCAACTCAAAGGGCCCCATTGGGAAAAACTGGAAATATTTGAGGACCCAATAGATGTAAGAGTATAGAGCTGTATCAAGTTTAAGCAGATGTCTGTGATCCACGTTGTTCACTGGTTGTATAAATGAATAAATGGAAGGAGAAGAGACACATTCCCATGCAGAGGTTTCAAAGGACAGGTGTAAATATTCAGCTCTGAGAGGGCAGGGTTTTGGGCCAGGCCNCTGGGCCAGGCCAGCAAGAATATCCATGACTAGCTATCATATCTTAAGGCAAGCAGGGTCCTTGCTGCAGTGTGACTGTCCCGCACCTGCACCCCAGGAGCCACAGGAGCCCTCAGACTGACTCACTCCCTCACATCGAGTTTCTCCCTCCACCCCCCTGTGTTGTCCTTCTCCACACCTGAGGTGAGGCACAAACAGATGGACCCTTGCACAAAACAAAACACATTTGCATGAAGAGTTTGGATCAGGAAGACCCTCAGGGGAGAGAATAGTAGAAAAGTGGGGAAGAGCAGTCTCGAAGGTAAAAGCGAGTCCTCAGCAGCTGAGTTCGGAAGGCAGCTCCTCCTGGCCTGGACATTTCTCCCCTTCACTTCTTCTTCAACCACTGGCCAGGGAAGTCCTTTGGGGCAAATGAAAGGACATAGAAAACAAATTTTTGCTACCTTTTCTCCAGGAACCCAGCACAAATGTTCAGCCATTCCATTCTTTATACCCCCTTCTCTCCTTGCTTCCAGGGTCCAGGTCAGACTGNCCAGGTCATACTGTGCTGGTCTCATCATTTTCAGAGTTTTGGTCATCTGCATACAAAATAAAAATATTACTTTGTGTGTGCATATATATATACATATGAATGAGCACAAGTATAGTATTTATAATATATGTAAATATATGTATATGCTTATATAATACATATATATATCACATATAACGTATAGTATATAATCGGTAATAAAATACCTTCACTCAGACAAAAAGCAAAGCAGAAGACATCATAAGAGAATGCTAACAAATATGCACAACAACTTCCAAGAGTTTTTCAATAGAGAACATGTGGCCCTAATCCTAAAATATCCTTTCCTAAAATATCTAATCCTAAAATATCTATGACACACNATGACACACAACCCAACAAGAACAGTATTAGATATGAAAGTTTGGGGCGCTTGGGTGGCTCAGTCGGTTAAGCATCTGCCTTCGGCTTAGGTCCTGATTGCAGGGTCCTAAGATTAAGCCCTGCATCAGGCTCCCTGTTCAGCAGAAAGCCTGCTTTTCCCTCTCCCCCTGTCCGTTGCTCTGCCTGCTTGTGCTCTTTATCTCCCAGTCAGATAAATAAATAAAATCTTTGAAAAAAGAAAATTTTAGGACAACCCCATATGTTAAAATAGACACACAATCTTGAGCATATTAATGAGAAGAATCCAACATTGATTGGTACAACTCCCTTTGACCTCCAGGGAAGAACGGGCTGAAAGCATAGCCTTCGAGTGGTCTCTGGGGCTTGTAGGGATTGTAGATGGGGCTGCAGAGCAAGAGGTAATGAGTCAGGTGTCCACTGTCCCGGTGAGAACCTCAATAAATGTTGATTCCTCAAACACTTTGGGAGAGAAAGATGGGGATATTAAACACACTGACAAAAGACACAATCTCTTCTAGCCTTTGGTGGGCAGCATACAACGTGGTCATTCTTAGATCAAACAGACCTCTTACTTGGGTCAAGCCACATCTCTCAAGGGCCACCAGGAAGTTTCTCTCTGCTCCTTCCTGCACTGTCATGGGCTCCTAGATCATTGCACTTTTCAGTAATACTTGGTTTGCAGATTCTACCATTCCCTTCTGTATAAAGAGGAATGGGAGAATTGTTTAATGCATACACAGTTCCTGTTGTAATTATGAGAAGGGTCTGGAAATGGATAGTGGTGTTGGTGCAAAGCATTGTAAGCACGCAGAGTGCCACAGAATTGTAGATTTGAAGTGATTAAAGTTTCAAAATTTACATTTATGCACATTTATCCATAATTAGAAAATTACTAGTTGAAAGTCCAAACTATATGTAAGTTATTCTCACAAAAACCTCCACAGCTGAATACAACCTTATGACACCATGAGCTTCTTCTTAATTAAGACATGATAGACGAATCTGTCCTTCACTACCCCAGTGATCTATCTCTTGCCTGTCCCTGTCTGTCACTCACACCTGATGTTGTTTAACTTCCACTGTCACCTGTGCTACTAACATCAGGAGGCTTAGTGCTAATACCTAGATTAGTCTTTAGGAGGTCCATGGAATGTTGTGGTTGACCTCGATGGGATCTAACAGCATAGTTCTAAGAGGACAAGATGAATGGGCTTGGTCTTCTCAGGAATGGAGGTTGAGGAAGCCCACCAGAGGTCCCACCTGGACCAGCCCAGCTCTTCACTAAATTGGAGGTGAATCTTGGCCAAGTAGTAGAGGAGAAGGCCTTTTTTTTTCCTTTTCACTTAAACCGTGACAGTATGACAAAGTGGAGGCCTTCATCTGCTTATATTTTAGAATGAAAGAAAATTAGCAACTTTTCTGAATGTCTTTGTAGATTTATGTATATCAGATGTTTTAAGTAATCTAATCATTGTGTTACATTCTAGCCTCACATTTTCCACTTTCTTTAAGGGGAAACCATGGAAAACTATAGAAAAATTTGTCAAGTTTATTGAAACAAACACTCATTGAGTTCCTCCAGTATTCTCACATGCTTGCAGCACCTTTCAAGGAAAAATTGTGTCTCTATACATTTCCACATTCCTATTCTTTTAAAGCCTCTGGAGGGATCATAATCTTATATCACCATTCGGTTTATCTGTAACATAAAGGCATTTTAAGAGAACTCATCTGAATATCACAAGCTAGAATTCTAATCCAGAGCATGGGAATGTTTTGAAGCCAACCTAAAGATCTGTGTTTTAGCCAAAATCACAATGGCAAAAAACTCAGGTCAAACACCTTAAGTAAGGGAAGGCTGTACCAGGAATTTTGGAACATTTCACACAGTAGTGAAAAAGGCAACTAAACTATGGGTGTTTCACTTTTCAGGGTTTGATTATTTTCAGGTCTTTGATTATTCTCAGGATTTCATAATGGTGTCTATACTACAGATAATCAAAGGACTAGCAGGGATAAGGTATATATCTATTCTGTTCATCTAATGTGATAAACATTTGGGAGGAAGCAGCAAGATGGTGGAGTAGGAAACCGATTATCATCAGGTCCCAGAAATTCACCCAGATAGCTATCAATCTATTCTGAACACCTACGAATTCTACAGGAGATCGAAGACAAGAAGAGCAGCAATTCTAGGAACAGAAAGTCGACCACTTCCCGGAAGGTAAGACGTGCGGAGAAGTGAATCTGAAATGACGGAAGATAGACCCAGGAGGGAGGGCTCCCAGCAAGTTGGTGAGCAGTGGAACACAAACTTGGAACTGTTAGAAGTCAGCTCCACTGAGGGATGTCACCCCAGAGGCCAAGTGGGGGGTGAAACCCTCGCGGGGACAGTGTGGTCTCGGGACCCATGGGGACACAATAAGACCAGGGGTATCTGAGCACGACGGAGCTCCCAGGTATCAGAGAGAAGCTGGAGGGAAAGACGGAGCCTAGCTGATAAGGTGTCTCTCAGCCTGGTGATACCTTGGGCCGTGATCTGAAGCACAGTCAGGCCACTTCTCTGTGAGCGTGGACCTCACAGGCAGAAGACCAGGAGAGACCCCCTCCTTCCTCCTCTGGGAGGAGCGGTGTGGGAGCAGCTGCAGGAATCTGCTGGGTTTGGAGATTCTAAATGGGGCCGTGTGCCAGAGATAGAAATGCTCGGTCACAGGCCAGGTGAGCTCAGCGTGTGACCGGAGACCAGGCAGATGGGAAGGATGGACTGCTTTTCTCTGAGAGCACACTAAGGAGTGAGGCCCTGAGCTCTTGGCTCCTCCAGGTTGGAGACTGGGAGGCCGCTATTTTCAGTCCCATCCTCCAACACAGTACAGAAAGCATTCAGGGAACAAAAGGTCCCAAGAGCGAGCCGGAGCTGATGACTTAGCCTGGACCCTGGGGAGGGCGGTGCGATTCTGCCTTAGGCAAAGACACTTGAGAATCACAGCAACAGGCCCCTCACCCAGAAGACCAGAAAAAATCATCCAGCCAAAGTCAAGTTCAAGACTGATGAGAATTGTAGAATTCTGGAGCTCGGGGAAAGCAATGCAGAGAATTCATGGCTTTTCCTCCATGATTCTTTAGTCATTCAAACTTAAATTCTTTGAATTTTTTTTCTTTTTCTTTTTCTCTTACTCTTTTCTTTCAAATTGTTTCCTTTTTCCTATTTTAATGTTTTTAACTATTATATCTTATCAATGTTTTTTAATCTTTTTAAATTTTCATTGTTATAGTCATATTTTATCGCTTTATTGCATTTAACTTTATTTTTGGTATACATATACGGTCTGTTCAATTCACCAATCTAATAGATAGAGATAGATATAGAGATAAAGGCAGAGACAGAGATAGATATAGAAATAGGTAATACAGATATAGACACAGGATTTTGTTTTATTTATTTTTTGTTTTGTTTTGGTTTTCGTTTTTTTCTTTTGTTTATTTAGTTTTGGGTTTTTTTGGCTTTTTTCCTCTTTCTTTTATCCCCAGTTCTAGGTCTTTTCTGAGTAGTTAAGGTATATTTCTCTAGGGTCATCGCTACCCTTTAGTATTTTGTTTTCTCATCCATCTATTCTTATCTTCATAAAATGACAAGGCAGACAAAATGAACACAAAAAATGAGCAAGAGGCAGTAATGAAGGTTAGGGACCTAACCAATGTGGACATTAGAAATATGACAGAACTAGAGTTCAGAATAACAATTCTTAAGGTGCTGCTGTGCTCGAAAAAACAATGGAAGATAATCGAGAAGCCCTCTCTAGAGAAATAAAAGCCCTTTCTGGAGAAATAAAAGGACTAAAATCTAACAAGTTGAAATCAAAAAAGCTATTAATGAGATGCAATAAAAAATGGAGGCACCTACCCGGATGTTTATAGCAGTAATGTCCACCATAGCCAAACTATGGAAAGAACCTAGATGTCCATCAACAGATGAATGGATAAAGAAGATGTGGTATATATATACAATGGAATACTATGCAGCTATCAAAAGAAACGAAATCTTGCCATTTGCAACGACATGGATGGAACTGGAGGGTATCATGCTGAGCGAAATAAGTCAATCAAAGAAAGACAATTATCATATGATCTCTCTGATATGAGGAACTTGAGGGGCAGGGTGGGGGGCGTGGGGGGTAGGGAGGGAAAAATAATGAAGCAAGATGGGATGGGGAAGGACACAAACCATAAGAGACTCCTAATCTCACAAAACAAACTGAGGGTTACTGGAGGGTGGGAGGGTAGGGATAGGGTGGACGGGTTATGGACATTGAGGAGGGTTTGTGCTTTGGTGAATGCTGTGAAAGATGTAAGCCTGATGATTCACAGACCTGTACCCCTTGGGCAAAGAATAAAAATAAAATTTAAAAAAATGGAGGCACTTACTGCTAGGATGAATGAGGCAGAAGACAGAATTAATGATTTAGAAGATAAAATGTCAGAGAATAAAGAAGCAGAGGAAAAGAGAGACAAACAACTACTGGACCATGAGGAGAGAATTCGAGAGATAAGTGATACCATAAGACGAAACAATATTAGAATAATTGGGATCCCAGAAGAGGAATAGAGGGAGAGAGGGGCAGAAGGTATACTGAAGCATATGATAGAACAGAATTTCCCTAATTTGGCGAGGGGAACAAGCATCAAAATCCAGGAGGCACAGAGAACCCCCCTCAAAATAAAAAAAAAGAGGTCCACACCCTGTCATCTAATAGTAAAACTTACAAGTCTTAGTGACAAAGAGAAAATCCTGAAAGCAGCTCAGGACAAGAGGTCTATAACATACAATGGTAGAAATATCAGACTGACAGCAAACCTATCCAGAGACACGTGGCAGGCCAGAAAAAATTGGCTTGAGGTATTCAGAGCACAAAACGAGAAAAATATGCAGCTAAGAATATTATGTACAGCTGGCTGTCATTGAAAATAGAAGGTGAGATAAAAATCTTCCAGGACAACAAAAACTAAAGGAATTCACGTACACCAAGGCAGCCCTACAGGAAATATTAAAAGGGGTCCTATAAACAAAGAGAGCCTAAAAGAAACATAGAACAGAAAGGAAGAGACATAAGATACAGTAACAGTCACCTTACATGCAATACAATGGCTCTAAATTCATATCTCTTACCCTGAACATAAATGGACTAAATGCCTAACTAAAAGACACAGGGTATCAGAATGGATAAAAAAAAAAAAGACCCATCGATATGCTGTGTACAAGAAACTCATTTTACACGCAACACCTCCACATTTAATATGAGGGTGTGGAAAACAATTTACCATGCCAACGGACAGCAAAAGAAAGCTGGAGTGGCAATCATTATATCAGATAACTTAGATTTTAAGCCAAAGAATATCATAAGAGATGAGGAAGCACACTATGTCATACTAAAAGGATCCGTCCAACAGACGATCTAAAATTGTAAATATCTATGCCCCTAACATTGGAGCAGTCAATTATATAAACCAATTAATAACAAAATCAAAGAAACACATTGAAAATAATACAGTAATAGTAGGGGACTTTAACACCCCCCTTACTGAAATGGACAGATCATCGAAGCACAAGATCAACAAGGAAATAAAGGCTTTAAATGACACCCTGGACCCTTTGGCCATCACAAATATATTCAGAACATTCCATCCCCAAACAACAGAATACACATACTTCTCTAGTGCACATGAAACATTCTCCAGAATAGACTATATTCTGGGTCACAAATCAGGTCTAAACCGAAAGACTGAGATCATTCCCTGCATATTTTCAGACCATAATGCTCTGAAACTAGAACTCAACCACAAGAGCAAAGTTAGAAAGAACTCAAATACATGGAGGCTAAATAGCATACTACTAAAGAATGAATGGGTCAACCAGGAAATTAAAGAAGAATTTAAAAAATTCATAGAAACAAATGAAAATGAAAACAGAACTGTTCAAAATCTTTGGGACACAGTAAAAGCAGTCCTGATAGGAAAATATATAGCAATACAAGCCTTTCTCAAGAAACAAGAAAGGTCTCAAGTACACAACCTAACCTACACCTAAAGGAGCTGGAAACAGAACAGCAAAGAAAGCCTAAACCCAGCAGGAGAAGAGAAATAATACAGATCAGAGCAGAAACCAATGAAATAGAAACCAAAAGAACAGTGAAACAAATCAATGAAACTAGGAGTTGGTTCTTTGAAAGAATTAATAAGATTGATAAACCCCTGGCCAGACTTATCCAAAGGAAAAGAGAAAGGACTCCGGATAAGAAAATCATGAATGAAAGAGGAGAGATCACAACCAACACCAAAGAAATAAAAACAATTATAAGAACATACTATGAGCAACTCTACACCAGCAAATTTGACAATCTGGAAGAAAGGGAAGCATTCTTAAGGAAATATGAACTACCAAAACGGAACCAGGAAGAAATTGAAGACCTGAATAGACACATAACCAGTAAGGAGATTGAAGCAGTTATCAAAAATCTATCAACAAACAAGAGCCCAAGGCCGGACGGCATCCCAGGGTAGTTCTAACAAACATTCAAAGAATTAATACCTATTCTCCTGAAACTGTTCCAAAAAATAGAAATGGAAGGATAACTTCCAAACTGATTTTATGAGGCCAGCATTACCTTAATCCCAAAACCAGGCAAAGACCCCATCAAAAAGGAGAATTACAGACCAATATCCTTGATGAACACGGATGCAACAATCGCCAACAAAATACTAGCCAATAGGATACAACAGCACATTAAAAGGATTATTCACCATGACCAAGTAGGGTTTATTCCTGGGCTGCAAGTTTGGTTTAACATTTGCAAGTCAATCAATGGGATACAAGACATCAATAAAAGAAAGAACAAGAACCATATGATCCTCTCAATAGCTGCTGAAAAAGCACTTGTCAAATTACAGTACGCTTTCTGGATCAAAACACAGTGTAGGCATAGAGGGTACATACCTCAATATCATCAAAGCCATCTCTGAAAAACCCACAGCGAATATCATTCTCAATTGGGAAAAACTGAGAGCTTTTCCCCTATGGTCAGGAACACGGCAGGGCTGTCCACTATCACCACTGCTATTCAACATAGTACTAGAAGTCCTAGCCATAGCAATCAGAAAACAAAAAGAAATAAAAGGCATCCAAATCAGCAAGGAAGAAATCCAACTCTCACTCTTTGCAGATTATATGATACTTTATGTGGAAAACCCAAAGGACTCCACTCCAAAACTGCTAGAACTGAATTCCTCATAAAGGAATTCAGTCAAGTGTCAGGATATAAAATCAATGCACAGAAATCAGTTGCATTTCCATATACCAATAACAAAACAGAAGAAAGAGAAACGAAAGTGTCAGTTCCATTTACAAGTGCACCCAAAATCATAAGATACCTAGGAATAAATCTAACCAAAGAGGGAAAGACTCTGTATTCAGAAAACTGTAAAGTACTCATGAAAGAAATTGAGGAAGACACAAAGAAGTGGAAAAACATTCCATGCTAATGGATTGGAAGAACAAATACTGTGAAAATGTCTATGCTACCTGGATCAATCTACACATTCAACTCAATCCCTATCAAAATACCACCAACTTTCTTCACAGAACTGGAACAAATAATCCTAAAACTTGTATGGAGCCAGAAAAGACCCCAAATAGACAANTTAGCCAAAGGAATGTTGAAGAAGAAAACCAAAGTTGGTGGCATCATAATTCCAGATTTCAAGCTCTATTACAAAGCTGTTATAAAGCTGTCATCATCAAGATAGTATAGTACTGGCACAAAAAAAGACACATAGATCAGAAGAGAAACACATAGATCAGTGGAAGAGAATAGGAAGCCCAGAAATGGACCCTCAACTCTATGGTAAGCAAATTTTGACAAAGCAGGAAAGAATGTCCAGTGGGAAAAAGACAGTCTCTTCAACAAATGGTGTTGGGAAAACTGGACAGCCACATGCAGAAAAATGAAACTGGATCATTTCCTTATCCCACACACAAAGATAGACTCAAAATGAAAAAAAAAGTCTTCAACGAGAGAATGGAATCCATCAAAATCCTTGAGGGGAAAACAGGCAGCAACCTCTTCAACCTCAACTGCAGCAACTTCTTCCTGGCAACATCACCAAAGACAAGGGAAGCAAGGGCAAAAATGAACTACTGGGACTTCATCAAGGTTAAAAGCTTTTTCACAGCAAAGGAAACAGTCAACAAAACCAAAAGACAACTGAGAGAATGGGAGAAGATATTTGCAAATGACATACAAGGTAAAGGTCTTGTACCCGAAATCTATAAAGAACTTCTCAAACTCAACACCCATAAAACAAATAACCCAGTCAAGAAATGGGCAGAAGACATGAACAGACATTTCTCCAAAGAAGACATCCAAATGGCCAACAGACACATGAGAAAGTGTTCAAAATCACTCGGCATCAGAGAAATACAAGTCAAAACCACAGTGAGATACCACCTCACACCAGTCAGAATGGCTTAAATCAACAAGTCAGGAAACGACAGATGTTGCGAGGATATGGAGAAAGGGGAACCCTCCTACACTGTTGTTGGGAATGCAAGCTGGTGCAGCCACTCTGGAAAACAGGATGGAGTTTCCTCCAAACACTGAAAGTAGAGCTTCCCTACGGCCCAGCAGTCGCACTGGGTATTTACCCTAAGAATACATTGTTAGTGATCCTCAGGGCCACATGCCCCCAAATGTTTATAGAAGCAATATCCACAATAGCCAAAGTATAGAAAGAACCTAGATGTCCATCCACAGATGAATGGATACAGAAGATGTGATGTATATATATACATATATATATACACATATATACATATATACATATATATATGTGTATATATATATATAATCAATACTATGCAGCTATCAAAAGAAATGAAATCTTGCCATTTGCAATGATGTGGATGGAACTAGAGGGTATTATGCTGATCGAAATAAGTCAATCAGAGAAAGACAATCATCATATGATCTCTCTGATATGAGGAACTTCAGGGGCAGGGATGGACGTCGTGGTGGTTAGGGAGGGAAAAGCAATGAAGCAAGATGGGATGGGGAAGGAGACAAACCCTAAGAGACTTCTAATCTCACAAAACGAACTGAGGGATATTGGGGCTGGGAGGTTAGGCATAGGGTGGATGGGTTATGGACATTGGGGAGGGTTTGTGCTCTGGTGAATATTGTGAAAGTTGTAAGCCTGATATTTCTCAGACCTTTACCCTTGGGGCAAATAATGAGAAAAATAAATAGTAATAAAAAAATTAAAAAATTAAATGATTTTATCAGTTTACACTCTCTAAAAAGACAGTAACCATTATTATGTATTAGAATCATCTATTTTTCTTAAACCTATATCAATAAGCACTAGTTTTATAGTTCAAGCATAGTCTAACATAAGTGAATTACGTGTCATTGTCTAGCACATTAGTCACAGAATCGAGGAGTCCAGAGTGAAGGAAATAGTGATAATTACAGAAGTAGGGTCTAAGTTGTTCACATCATCTACTTTTTAACTGAGTGTGCAGGCATCAAAGGGGTCCTGTTTTGGCCATTCTTTGAATAAATGTCAATATTCGTGGAAAGCAGACCTTATGGAGGGTGCCATGCTCTCTCACTAATCAGTAAAGGAACATGTAATAATTTATGTCCTGCTCTGACTCTTATATCATCTTTAGATCAGGCTCCTTTTCTTTAGGCTGAACTAATGCCTAGCTCCCGGGCCTGGTGGTGTTTTAAAGTCTTTCTCTCTAATCTACAAGAGCTCCATGAGAAAACGGTGGGAGAGAAGGTCACAGAGACAGAATCTAGGGTCCTTGCTGTGGGGCTAGTGTTCTGATTCTCCTCATATAATGTCATGCAAGTCATCTCAGTCTGGTGTGGAGTGCCTTAGGGCCCAATCATAAGCAACAGGTTTATTCCTAGGAGACAAATCAAAAGCAGTGGAAGGAGATACCAGGTTCACTCTGTATGGCAGGTGCTGTGCAAACGCTGCCATTTCCACGCTGTGACTCTGTCATCCAGCAAGGCCCATGCAGCTCCCGGCAATTATCATTTGATACAATACTTTTTTCTTCAAGAACACTAATTGATGTATTATGCAATTCTATTTCATGACAAAATGTGTGGCAATTAAATAAAGTTGTCTTTAAAATCTTTAGAGAGACTTCCACCATCAGAAACCTAACTCCAAGGGAAAGCTAATAAGCATATTGTTCTGTTGCCAAGATTCAAATGTGACTTCATTCCTTTAGCATTAGGAGAAAGAGTAAGACTTCGCTTAAAAGTGTACTTTAAAGTTGTGAGAATGAAACTTGTCATGAATTAATTCCAGCATTTTAGGTTAGAATAAATTTCATATAATAACAACTTTGCATCTTTTTATTATTAATAAGATCATTGAACTTTTTCAAGCCACGTTTTATTCAGCCTGATACTTTTGTTTTTCGTGACACATGACTCTGTATTTTGATTGAGTGGTCTTCCAGAAATGATTTGTAATTTTCCTAAAATAAAACATTTTATGCAAACAAATGACACAATGAGTTTTTGAAAATTCTGAGACCACAAATGGTTTTCCCTTTAATCTTTTGTTTCCAATCACTGAGTGATGAAAGATATTTTATTTAAAGTGAGTCATTTAGGTCAGGGAGGAGGAGCAAGTTGGTGGAGGAGTAGGAGACCGATAATCATCAGGTCCCAGAAATTCACCCAGATAGTTATCAAACCAGTCTGAACACCTACAAATTCAACAGGAGATCGAAGAGAAGAAGAACAGCAGTTCTAGTAACAGAAAATCGACCACTTTCTGGAAGTTTGGACGTGCGCAGAAGTGATTCTAAAGTGACAGGAAGGTAGACCCCGGGGAGAAGGACCAGCTCCTAGCAAGTGAGAGAGAAACAGAGCACAAAATCTGAACTTTCATAAGCCTGCTCCACTGAGGGACTTCACCCCAGAGGCTAAGTGGGGTGTGAAGCCCTCACGGGGACAGTGTTGTCTCGGGACCCACGGGGAAACAAAAAGACCAGGGGAGTCTGAGAGCAACAGAGCTCCCAGGTATCAGAGAGGAGAAACCGACTGGAGGATGAGAAGGGATGAGAGACAAGGTGAGAAGGGTCTCTCAGTATTACCATAAACCATGATCCAAAGCACAGTTGGGCCACTGATCTTTGAGCAGGGACCCCAGTAGTGGCAAATCTACAGAGATCACCTCCTTCCTACTCTGGGAGGAGTGGCACCAGAGCATGCTGCAGGAATCTACTGAGTTTGGAGATTCTAAATGGGGCCACATGCCATATTTAGAAATGCTCATACACAGCCCGGGTTAGCTTGGAGTGTGGCCAGAGACCAGGGAGATGGAAGGGACTGAAGGCTTTTCTCTGAGGACGCACTGAGGAGTGAGGTCCTGAGCTCTCGGGTCCTCCGGGTCAGAGACCGGGAGGTCGCCTTTTCCATTCACATCCTCCAAAGCTGTATGGAAAACGTTCAGGGAACAAAAGCTCCCCATAGCGACCTGAGCTGATTACTTAGCCTGGTCACTGGCAAGGGCAGTGCAATTCCGCCTCAGGCAAAGACGCTTGAGAATCAGCGCAACAGGTCCCTCCCCCAGAAGATCAGCAAGAACATCCGGCTAAGACCAAGTTCACCAATCACTGGGAACTGTGGAACTCTAGAGCTAGGGGAAAGCAACACATAGAATTAATGGCTTTTCCCCCATGATCCTTTAGTCGTTCAATGTTAAATTATTTGAATTTTATTTTTTTCTTACTCTTTTCTTTTAAATTTTTTCTTCTTTCTTCTTTTAAAGTTTTTAACTATTATATCTTATCAATACATTTTAAGTCTTTTTAAATTTTTATTGTTATAGTCATATTTTAACTCTTCATTGAATTTAACCTTATTTTTTGTATACATATAGGATCTGTTCTATTCACCAGTTCAGTAGATATATAGATATAGCTATAGATACAGATACAGATATAGATAGATAGAGATACAGTCAGAGACAGAGATAGATATAGAAAAAGAAATAGATGATACAGATATAGGGTTTTGTTTTATTTCTGTTTTTGTTTTTTGTTTTTGTTTTTGTTTTGTTTTGTTTTGTTTTGTTTTTTTCCCTCTTTCTTCTCCACCCAGTTTCAGGTCTCTTCTGATAAGGTTAGTGTATATTTTTCTGGGGTCGTTGCTACCCTTTAATATTTTGATCTCTCATCCATCTATTCTTATCTGCATAAGATGTCAAGGCGGTAAAAAATCAACACACAAAAAAGAAAAAGAGTAACAATGGCTATGGACCTCATCAATGCAGACATTAGTAATATGACAGAACTACAGTTCAGGATGACGATTATCAAGGTGCTGGATGGGCTTAGAAAAAGCATGGAAGATAATAGAGAATTCCTCTCTAGAGAAATTAAAACCCTTTCTGGAGAAATAAAAGAACTCAAATCTAAACAAGTTGCAATAAAAAAAGCTATTAATGAGGTGCAATTAAAAATGGAGGCTCTTACTGCTGGAATAAGTGAGGCAGAAGACAGAATTAGTGGTATAGAAGACCAAATGACAGAAAATAGAAAAGTGGAGTAAAAGAGAGAGAAACAACAACTGCACCATGAGAGGAGAATTCGAGAAATAAATGATACCATAAGATAAAGCACTATTAGAATAATTGGGATCCCAGGAGAAGAAGAAAAAGAAGGGCAGAAGGTATATTGGAGCATATGATAGAACAGAATTTCCCTAATTTGGCGAAGGGAACAAGCATCAAAATCCAGTAGGCACAGAGAACCCCCTCAAAATCTAAAAAAATAGGTCCACACCCTGTCATTTAATAGTAAAACTTACAAGTCTTAGTGACAAATAGAAAAATCCTGAAAGCAGCTTGGGACAAGTTGTCTGTAACATACAATGGTAGAAATATTAGACTGACAGCAGACCTATCCAGAGAGACCTGGCAGGCCAGAAAGAACTGGCATGAGGTATTCAGAGCACTAAACGAGAAAAATATGCAGCCAAGAATACTATATCTAGCGAGGCTGTCATTGAAAATAGGAGAGATAAAACCTTCCAGGACAAACAAAAATTAAAGGAATTTGCAAACAATAAGCCATCCGTACAAGAAATATTGAAAGGGGTCCTCTAAGCAAAGAGAGCGTAAATGAAACATAGACCAGAATGAAAGAGAAAATATACAGTAACAGGCAATTTACAGGCAATACAATGGCTCTATATTTATAACTCTCAATAGTTACCCTGATTGTGAATGGACTAAATGCCCCAACTAAAAGACATAGAGTATCAGAATGGATAAAAAACCAAGACCCATTGATATGCTGTCTACAAGAAACTCATTTTACAAACAAAGACACCACCAGATTTAAAGTCAGGGGATGGGAAACAATTTGCCATGCTAATGGAAATCAAAAGAAAGCTGGAGTGGCAATCCTTATATCAGATAAATTAGATTTTAGGCCAAAGAATATAATAATAGATGAGGAAGGATACTATCTCATAATTAAAGGATCTGTCCAACAGGAAGATCTAACAATTGTAAATATCTATGCCCCTAACATGGGAGCATCCAATTATATAAACCAATTAATAACAAAATCAAAGAAACACATAGACAATAATACAATAACAGCAGGGGACTTTAACACCCCCTTACTGAACTGGACAGAACATCTAAGCAAAATATCAACAAGGAAATAAGGGCTTTAAATGACACCCTGGACCCGTTGGAGATCACAGATATTTCAGAACATTCCATCCCCAAACAACAGAATACACATTCTTCTCCAGCGCACATGGAACATTCTTCAGAATAGACCACATTCTACGTCACAAATCAGTATTCAACCGGTACTAAAAGATTGGGATCATTCCCTACATATTTTCAGACCATAATGATCTGAAACTAGAACTCAACCACAAGAGCAAAGTTGGAAAGAAATCAAATACATGGAGGCTAAATAACATACTACTAAAGAATGAATGGGTCAACCAGGAAATTAAAGAAGAATTTAAAAAATTCATAGAAACAAATTAAAATGAAAACAGAACTGTTCAAAATCTTTGGGACACAGCAAAAGCAGTCCTGAGAGGAAAGTATATAGCAATACAAGCCTTTCTCAAGAAACAAGAAAGGAAAAAAAAAAGAAACAAGAAAGTTCTCAAGTACACAACCTAACCCTACACCTAAAGTAGATGGAGAAAGAACAGCGAAAAAGCCTAAACCCAGCAGGAGAAGAGAAATAATACAGATCAGAGCAGAAACCAATGAAATAGAAACCAAAAGAACAGTAGAACAAATCAATGAAACTAGGAGCTGGTTCTTTGAAAGAATTAAAAAGTTTGATAAACCCCTGGCCAGACTTATCCAAAAGAAAAGAGAAAGGACTCAAAATAAGAAAATCATGAATGAAAGAGGAGAGATCACAACCAACACCAAAGAAATCAAAACAATTTTAAGAACATATTATGAGCAACTCTACACCAGCAAATTTGACAATCTGGAAGAAATGGATGCATTCCTAGAGAAATATAAACTACCAAATCTGAACCAGGAAGAAATTGAAAACCTGAATAAACTCATAACCAGTAAGGAGATTGAAGCAGTTATCAAAAATCTCCCAAAAAACAGGAGCCCAGGGACAGACGACTTCCCAGGGGAATTCTACCAAATATTTAAAGGAGAAATAATACCTATTCTCCTGAAACTGTTCCAAAAAATAGAAATGGAAGGATAACTTCCAAACTGATTTCATGAGGCCACCATTACCTTGATCCCAAAACCAGGCAAAGACCCCATCAAAAAGGAGAATTACAGACCAATATCTTTGATGAACATGGATGCAACAATCCTCAACAATATACTAGCCAATAGGATACAACAGCACATTAAAAGGATTATTCACCATGACCAAGTAGGGTTTATTCCTGGGCTGCAACGTTGGTTCAACATTTGCAAATCAATCAATGGGATATAAGACATCAATAAAAGAAAGAACAAGAACCATATAATCCTCTCAATAGTTGCTGAAAAAGCACTTGACAAAGTACAGTACCCTTTCTGGATCAAAACACAGTGTAGGCATAGAAACTACATACCTCAATATCATCAAAGCCATCTCTGAAAAACCCACAGCGAATATCATTCTCAGTGGGGAAGAACTGAGAGCTTTTTCCCTCAGGTCAGGAACACGGCAGGGCTGTCCACTATCACCACTGCTATTCAACATAGTACTAGAAGTCCTAGCCATAGCAATCAGAAAACAAAAAGAAATAAAAGGCATCCAAATTGGCGAGGAAGAAGTCAAACTCTCACTCTTTGCACCTGATATGATACTTTATGTGAAAAACCCAAAGGATTCCACTCCAAAACTGCTAGAACTCATAAAGGAATTCAGTCAAGTGTCAGGATTTAAATATCAATGCACCGAAATCAGTTGCATTTCTATATACCAAGAACAAAACTGAAGAAAGAGAAATTAAAGAGTCAATTCCATTCCCAACTTCACTCAAAGCCATGAGAAACCTAGGAATAAGGCTAACCAAAGAGGCGAAGAATCTGTACTCAGAAAACTATAAAATACTTATGAAAGAAACTCAGGAAGACACAAAGAAGTGAAAAACATTCCATGCTTATGGATTGGAAGAACAAATATTGTGAAAATGTCTATGCTACCTAGAGCAATCTATGCATTTAGTGCAATCTCCATCAAAATACTTGCAATCTACTTCAAAGAAATAGAATAAATAATCCTAACATTTATATGGAAGCAGAAAAGACCCCAAATAGCCAAAGGATGTTGAAAAAGAAAGTCAAAGTTGCTGGCATCACAATTCCAGACTTCAAGCTCTATCATAAAGCTGTCATCATCAAAACAGTATGGCACTGGCACAAAAACAGACAAATAGATCAGAACAGAACCACATAGAGCAGTGGAACAGAATGGAGAGCCCAGAAATGGACCCTCAACTCAATGGTCAACTAATCTTGGACAAAGCAGGAATGAATGACCAACAGAAAAAAGACAGCCTCTTCAACAAATGGTGTTGGGAAAACTGGACAGCCACATGCAGAAAAATGAACCTGGGTCATTTCTTTATAGAACACACAAAAATTGATTCAAAATGAATGAAAGACCTCAATGTGAGAAAGGAATCCATCAAAATCCTTGAGGAGAACACAGGCAGCAACCTCTTCGACCTTAACTGCAGCAACTTCTTCCTAACAACATCACCAAAGGCAAGGGAAGCAAGGGCAAAAATGAACTATTGGGACTTCATCAAGATTAAAAGCTTTTTTTTTTTTTTAAA